>JAXCGZ010023969.1:0-19868 GCA_037179515.1 Halocaridina rubra | reverse complement strand
GTTAGCGGCCAAAGTAAACCTAAAAAGCATTTCAAAGGCAGAAATATGAATCCATGGCACGCCAATAAAAAAATAGTGTTTCTCATATAGTAATACTGTATATACTGAAATTGCTAATGCTGGATAATGAAATAAAATGGCAACTACATGAAAGAGCTCTTGATTTTTCATATTATAAAATCCATAATTTTTCCAACACATCTATATTAGAATAACATATCAATATTAGACTTATCCGCACTGCATCAGACTATAAAGGCTATCAGCAAGAGGGAATGGACATGGAACATTTTATGTGATAAAATTTTGATGATGAATTATCACTTAGGTATTCCAATAAGCAAAAACGTGAATAAACCAACAGTTTAGTACATTATATTAGGTAAGGCTTCGGTATGTCAACGAGTTATTGGCTGAAATAAATATTTTTTATTTGTTTTAGGTACTTTTGCAATGTTCAGTATTATAATTTCATTTGGGGGTATAAAAATTAACAATTGTTGACCCTTTGTATAAAACTGAGTTTATTATGTCACCACTGTAAAATGATCTAATATGAAACTATTTCAACTGAAAAAATGTTGTCCGATCCCACTGTAAGACCTTTAAATGGCTACTCTTGCAATCACATAGGGAAGTGGAAAAATTCTTCCATTCAGAACTTGAAGGTTACACTTAACATTAGTAAAGAGGGTCAGATGTCACACCAGACTAGAGATCGAGCAATGGGAACGTACAGCCCTTCTACCTCAATCCAAGCCTTCTGAAATGTTCCTGCAACTAACTCCAAAATTTTAACAAAAGCTTCTTGTACATAAACTACAGTTACGGTGTTCATTATTTAGTTGTATCTTAAATTCATGCTCACACTGATATGAGCCTCTCTCCCTTATCCACGACTGTCATGCTACGTTTGAAATAAAACCAACCAAGCTCCTGTTTTTAATTACGACTGTATTTAATACTGTAAAGACCTGTATCAGAAAACAGGACATAAGTGAAGGTAGTGGCAAAAGGAAAAAGTGTGTTACAAAACTAGCAAATCTTTGTCTTCAAGATATCAATGTGATACACAGACTCAAAGCAATAATAATATTTTCTGATATTCCTCTCCACATCATGTGATGTTACTTCTTTAATAATCAAGAATTAAAAATGGATGGAACAGAGAGAGCATCACAAGAGCGAATTCATCGATCCAAATCACAAAAGCAGTTCCAGAGATTGTACTGGCAATAGTACAAATGCCAGCACCACAGGTAAATAGTTTGAGGGCAGGCACAAGTCGTGGCCTCTGATGCCTTAAATAGGACCTTAGACTCGTCTATAGAATCTAAAGGCGTACCATTGCTTCCCGAGGATAGCCGAACGTCTTCGAAGGCCAACGGAGATATGACAGAGAAGTTTTAATAGCAAAAGACTTCAGAATGAGTGATGGAATTGGCTAGATATCACCCACAACCTTACATGAAAGGAGACGATGTCTTGAGAGAGAGAGAGAGAGAGAGAGAGAGAGCTTAACCTAATCATACTATGAAAGGGAAGTGCTCCTGCTGATATATTTTCTGTATAGTTAAACAACAAATCTCCGTTATCATTCATTGGATTCTCATTATATGAACTCCATCTGAACCTACCTTGATTCAGATAATTCTTTTTAAGCCTATTTTCATTCCAATAATTAAGAGAATCAAGATCACAGGTAAGGAGAATTTCTAGTATTGCGAAATAAGAAAAAAATCTTACGATGCCTTTAAATTTCTTAAATAAAAAGCTGTGGCTATTTAACTTTAATATTACAGTATTATGATAAAATAATATTTATGCTAGTAAGGACTGTTTGTATATGACTAGATTGTTCAGAAACACATCAAAAGGGAAATAAAAAATTGAATACTCACGGCTCCTGGGAGAGCTCTCGCAGTCACGGGCTAATTTTGTTTACATTTGGAAATAGAAAACAAAGTAATGTTTCTCAATTTCTCGATGTCAACTTTTGGTAATGTATCTTGCCCTTTAATGCTGGATAAACCCAGCAATGCGGTGGTGGTGACTATTGGTGACTCTATGGTAAATTTTCAGAAGAGGGGATTACAAAGAAAAGTGTCGTAAAAAAAAAAAAAAATTGGTGCGTCCTAACCTAACCTAAAGGAACACGGGGCTTCGCATTCCTTTACTCCCCGTAACTAAAATAATACCGGCTCTTTATCCCTAAAGCACTAGAATGAAATACTAAAGTGAAATAGATTCCAGTAAATGTGTGCTTTGACTACGCAAGTTCATTACAAGGGGAAGGAGGCTATTGTATAAGTATGTAGTTAAACGTGTGATCATAATTAATTATCATAATTTATAAGTTATTTGAATAAAAGACCAAACATGTGATATTCCATAGAATGTGGCCTAAATTTTGCTTCTCTCCTCGTGTCCAAGCCAGAATTCACGTGATATTTTGACCAGGGTTAGTGAGTGTCCTATTCTATAGTAATGCACTGCTCTTAATGTGTCACAATTAATTCCCATTAAAATGGGGGTGGACACAGAGATGCTACAGATGGGGATAAAGGCTGGATGCCCTTCTTAACGCCCAGCGGTGGGATCGGACCAACGTTAGAGCCTTCCAGACCAATATCCTTTAATAGTAACAGGTACATATTAGTTCAGGCTAGGCGGCCACAATCATAACAGAAGAATTTGAACAGTGGGGAGGACTCATTTGGGGCAAGATTCCTAGATTGCGTACAGGGGAATTTCCTACACCAACATGTACTGGAACCAACGAGGGCCAAGGGTGGGGCTGGATCTAGTATTCACAGATAATGTGTTGGATATTGAAAAAAGTGAGTATGAACAACTAACTGGAAGGAGTGACACTGTGTGTTGTTGATGGAGTGTATCATCGCAGATGTTCTGCCTGAAAAAAAGAGGCACTGAGGACACGAGGAGGAACTATCCAAAAGGAGATTACATAAAAATTAATGAGATTTTTGCACTTATTGACTGGAGGATCTTATTTAATCTGTACAAGAAATGTACGACATCTTTTGATAGGAATATGGGAAGATAGTAGATTGTTGCATACTTTCCACCAAAATAGGAGTTATTCATGCCAGAGAGAATTGGTTCAATGAGAGTGAGAGAGCTAAGTAGTGGAGATACAAATGCTGGAAAAGGTATAGGGGGAGAAAAAGCATAAATGCCCGGCAGACTTATAAAAGAGCAAGAAATTATTACATAAGTAAAAGAAGAGAGGCAGAGAGAGACTATGAAAGGGATATCACCAGGAAGGCTAAAGAAAATCCCACACTATTCCACAGCTTTATCAGAAGAAAACTAAAGATCAAAAAACAGGTTTTAAAGCTAAAGAGAGCAGATGGAAGCATCACTGAGATGGACGAAGAGATCTGCAAAGAAATAAACAAGGAGTTTCAATCAGTATTTACAGCAGAAAATACCCTACCCCCTCAGATTGCAGATATAGGCGTTCATGGGCCAGTATTAGAGAATATCATCTTTTCAACCATATAGGTATGCAAAGTGCTGATGGAGTTAGATGCCCATAAAGCTACAGATCCTGATGATATATCCCCTTAAGTACTTAAGAATTGCGCTAAATCAATATTAGCGGCACTAAGTATCATATTTGAAAAGTTGCTGGAATCAGTGGAGATTCCCAGATGCTGGAAACAAGCGAACGTGGTACCTAACTTCAAAAGAGGAAGGAAGGATACAGCTCTAAACAACAGTCCTGTTTCCTTGGTAAGCATAGTTTGCAAACTTATAGAGAAACTACTAAGAAAATATATCTCTCTTCATTTAGAATCCTTCAATTTTTTTTGTCAGTGAAACAAATATGGCTTCAAAGAAGGTAGATCAACAGTAACAAACTTATTAGAATTTTATGGTGAGATAAGCCGAATCTTACAGGAAAAAGAGGGCTGGTCAGATCACATATTCCTAGACTTCAGAAAGCAATTGACACGATCCCACATGAGAGACTTATTAAGAAACTGCAAGAAATAGCGAAAATAGGTAGAAATGTCTTGGAATGGCTAAAACTTACTTAGAAGGAAGGGAACAGAGTTAGAGTAAGACACGCAGTGTCTGAATGGAGAAGGGTGAAGTTCCACAGAATTCAGTTTTAGGTCCACCTTTGTTCCTTGTATATGTAAATGACTTACTAGTGTCTGTAAATTCATTCATGATTAAGTTTGCAGTTGATTCAAAGATTGTGAAGAAAGTAAGATACGAGAACAATGGTAACAAACTTCAGGAAGACCTAAAGAGTCCGCAAAAGTGGTTAGAAGAGTGGCTAATGAAAGCCAATACTTCTAAAGGTAAGGAAATGAGAATGGATACAAGTACAAGAAGGCCCAAGCTTGACTACTCAATGGCAGGAGCAGAACTTCAAGAGACAGAGAATGAGAGAGATCTAGAAGTAAGCGTACTGGCAGATTTGTCTCCAGAAATGGATATAAATGGCCTAATTAGGGCAGAATATGCATTCTTAGTAAATGCAAGGGTAGTTTTCATGCACATGGACAAGGAAATGTTCAGAAATATTTATGTAACCTATGTGAGGCCAAAGTTTGAATATACAGCCCCTTTTTGGAATCCGCACTTGAAAAAGCACGTAGTTAAGCTGGAAATTTTTCAAAGATATGCCACGACACAGGTGCCAGAAATATGCAATCTTAGTTATAAGGAGAGGCTAAGGGAATTAGACTTACCATCACTCGAAGCTAGAAGAATGAGGGGGATATGGTGATTGTATTTAAATTCTTTCATGTTTATGACAGAGTGGATAGGGACCTCAGTGATGCTTCCATCTGCTCTCTTTAGCTTTAAAACCTGTTCTTTAGTTTTACTCTGATAAAGCTGTGGAAAAGGTTGGGATTTTCTTTAGCCTTCCTGGTGATATCCATTTTATAGTCTCTCTCTGCCTCTCTTCTTTTACTTAGGTAATAATTTCTTGCTCTTTTATAAGTCTGCCAGGCATTTATGATTTTTCTCCTCGTATACCTTTTCCAGCATTGTATGCAACAATCTACAATCTTCCCATTTTCCTCACAAAAGATGCCGTACATTTCTTGTACAGATCTATTGTTAAATAAGGTCCTCCAGTAAAAACTGCAGAAATCTCATTAATTTTGATGTAGTCTCCTTTTGGATACTTCCTCCTCATGTCCTCAGTGCCTCTTTTTCAGGCAAAATATCTTCGATGATATACGACTAGAGGTCATAGTTTGAAGCTTGGTAAGAAAACTTCTTTGCAGGATGCAAGGAAGTACTTTTTTTAGTGTAAGAGTAGTTGATAACTGGAATTCGCTAAGCGAGGAGGTAGTTAATGCTAACTTAATCCATAAGTTTTAAGGACAAGCATGATAAGTATCACTAAGTTCAAAATGGAACCAACCAGGAGACAAGAAGTTACGATGTGCTCTTTCCCGTATGCACAATTAGGTAATTACAAGTCCTTATCCCTTCTTTGAGAAATGTAGTGACAAGAAAAGATTGATAGAACACTGAGGGATTATCACCCTATCACGGTTAGTCCCCTTACATGAAAGGTGGAAAGGGACTGAGAGGGTAGTATATTGGCCCTAATTACCAGGGACAGTAAAATATAAGTGTAATTGGTGCCCGGGCCCAATACGGGTAATTTTCTTTGCCCGTCCCGGTGCAAAACTCATAAAAATGAACTAGCTATATAATGGATAACTTAGTATGGAAAAGCTCGAAGTGCAAACAGAGAGAGAGAGAGAGAGAGAGAGAGAGAGAGAGAGATATCATCCCGATTTACAAGGAAAAGCCTACAAAAGAGCTATATATAGAAGCTGTTTTCAAAAATATTCTTCCAGGAAAAGATGAGAAAATGAGCCACTCTCTATTACTCAGTCAAACAGTGTTATATTTAAGATATTTAACTAAAATATTTCACTACATATATATCTGCTACATTTAACAAATTTGATCAGGTATATGCCACAGTTAATAGTTGAAAGATAAATAGAATCAGGCAACTTGGAGGTAACTTATCGCGCAGCTGGCAACTTTACCTTCGTCAGGAATAATATATTTTAATATATTATCCTGCAAGTATGTTGCTGCTGCCCCGCAACGCTAAGGCCACGTCGGATAGACTCATCAGTCCACTTTTTTCCACATGACTCCACGCCGAAGATACTCACCAGTCCTCTTTTTCCAGGTACTTAATTACACTGATAGGTGAACAGGGGCAGTCGGGAGTGGAGAATCCAGAGATCTCGAGAATGTGTGCTGAGTGTGTGAAATTAAAAACTTTCGCGAGAAACGAGTTAGGGAAGAAAATATTCGTTTGAATTTACTTGCCCAATTGTATTTACCTAACTGTGTTCACGGGAAAGAACCCTATGGTCGTAATACCCCGTCTCCAAGTTGGCTTTAATTTTTACTAATTTACTGTTACTTCACTTAGCGAATTCCAGTTGTCATCTATTCTTACACTAAAAAAGGATTTCTTATATCTTGGAAAGTTTTCTTACGCAGCTTTACACTATGACCTCTACTTCTAGCGCTTTCTTAAAGCTTCACACTATGACCTCTAGTTCTAGAGCTTTCTTACGAAGCTTCACACTATGACCTCTAGTTCTAGAACTAGACGTACCAAAATATCACTCCCTATCTACTCTCAATACCATCGAAGGAATTTGAAAACTATTACCATAACTCAGCTTCATCTTTCAATCTTTTAGTGATGGTAAGTCCAACTCTTTCTGCCTTTCATCATAATTGATATTGCATATAGATATCACTAGCTTCTTTGCAAGCCCTTGAACTTTCACCACTTTATTCATATGCCTTTCCAAACTTTTTCTGTTATATAGTATATGAATAAGCAAACGTTTTAACCAAAGATCCTTTTTACATTCTAGCCAAAAATACAAAGAAAGATCCCTTTCCAAGGATGTTCCTGGATAAAATATACTTAACTGCCTTGGTACAGCAACTTTCGAAGGCTTTGAATTCATTTTCAGTATGTTAACTGCATAATGTGAATAATAAATCAGTTAGGAAAAAAAAAACATTTAGGGGTCGAAAGGTATATTGCGCAAGTGCCAAGTGTCTTCAATGATTGATATGTGTATACTAAAAACCTATATTGACGGAGAAATAATTCTAAAACCATTCTGCCATTAGCAAAACAGTGCCATATATTACATACAAATAGGGACAAGTCTTCCAATCGTCCATTTCGATGTTAAGCCTCCTTCAGTTACGAATCACTCTTCTATGCCTACACCTACACAGCATTCAGTTCCGGTTTTACGTCACGGACTCCCTTTTCAACCAAGGGCTAGGACGGGTGCCTTCTTGCGAAGGACTTGTATTGGCAGATGTAATCGTTATCCTGAGTGCAAGCCCTTGCTAACCTCAAACCGTGACGGGGCGCGGACCCTCGACCTGACGCCTCAGAGTCGCGGACGCTACCGCTTGAGCCACCTACACAGCATATTCTTGTTTATTCTTTACACATCGCTTATTATCCCTTCATATCTCACAAGTCACAACACTCCCCATTTCTGATTCTCTTTGCTTTATGTTTCTTCGTGCCCAGGCCCGATGAGGGATATTTTTTCGCCTGTCAGTGGCCCCTTTTAGTTAATATAAGAACCTCCCCAGCCTCTATATGATAATAATAATAATAATAATAATAATAATAACCTTTCTTTCCATTATACAATGGGTATTCGTCAGCCGGGGCAAGCCCCAACCCCCCCACTGTGGTGCCCAGCCACAGCAATAACCTGCCAGTAAACAGCTTAAACTCTCGGTCTTGGACGGGAACCGATCTCTCGACCTCGTGAATGCGAAGCCAGCGCGCTACCACTGTACTAGCCAGAGGTAATATGAGGAAGTTCTCGCCTTGAAACTGTAACAACTAATAAAGAACTCTTGACTATTTTTAGATATTTTCTATTCTTAAATCTCTCTTGGGCTTTTTTTTACATCTTGAACCACCAATTCCTTTCCTGCTCTTGAGATAAAAAGAAAGTTGCGGCCATTTTTTCAGTCAGTGAAGCCTTTTTGGCGTCATCAGAAAATCGAAATTACTCCAAGTGTTCATTTCTTTTACTGCCTTCAAAGTGCACTTTCCACTTTAAGCGCGGTAGCTGAGTGGTTAGAGCACGCGACTTGGGAGGTGACGTATCTGTGATCGCAACCACCGAGGAGGGCTAGGAAGGGTACCCAGCCTTAATTCCCCAGATCTAACCACTCTGTGTTTACCCTCATATTGGAGACTAATGGTGACACATAACATAAAAGTAAAAAAGTGCAGTGGTTGCTTCCTCCCTTTTCTATTATTTCTCATATCTGTAATTATTCTCTCTCTCTCTCTCTCTCTCTCTCTCTCTCTCTCTCTCTCTCTCTCTCTCTCTCTCTCTCTCTTCTCTCTTTCTCTTATAAAAGTACGTTTATAAAACCACTTTCACAACAAAGTATCACTAAGTCTAAAATGGAACCGATCAGGAGACGGGAAGATACGAGCTTTGGGCTCTTTCCCGTAAACACAATTAGGTAATCACACAGCTTTATCAGAGGAAAACTGAAGGTAAAAGAACAGGTTTTAAGGCTAAAGAGAGCGGATGGAAGCATCACTGAGACGGATGAAGAGATCTGCAACGAATTGAACAAGGAGTTTCAGTCAGTATTTACAGTAGAAAATACCCCACCCCCTCAGATTGCAGAGATAGAAGCTCAAGGGCCGGTATTAGAGAACATCAACCTTACAGCCACAGAGGTATGCAAAGCGCTGATGGAGTTATATGTTCATAAAGCTACAGGTCCTGATTACATAACCCCTCATGTACTTAAAAAATGCGCAAACTCAATATCAGTGGCACTAAGTATCATATTTAAAAAGTAACTGGAGTCAGGGGAGATACCAAGATGCTGGAATCAAGCAAATGTGATACCTATCTTCAAAAAGGGAAGGAGGGATACGGCTCTGAACTATAGACCAGTTTCCTTGATCAGCATAGTTTGCAAAGTTATGGAGAAACTACTAAGGCAACATATCTCTCTTCACTTGGAATCCTTTAACTTTATGTCAGTGAGGCAACATGGCTTCAGAGAAGGTAGATCAACAGTAACAAACTTATTAGAATTTTAAGATGAGGTAAGCCGAATCTTACAGGAAAGAGAGGGCTGGGCAGATTGCATATTCCTAGACTTCCAGAAAGCGTTTGACACTGTTCCACATGGGAGACTTATTAGGAAGCTGCAAGCAATGGCTAGAATAGGTGGAAATGTCTTGGAATGGATAAAAACTTACTTAGAAGGAAGGGAACAGAGGGTTAGAGTAAGACACTCAGTGTCTGAATGGAGAAGAATTAGTAAAGGAGTTCCACAGGGTTCAGTTTTAGGGCCACTTTTGTTCCTTGTATATGTAAATGACCTACCAGAGTCTGTAAATTCATTCATGAATATGTTTGCAGATGATGCAAAGATTGTGAAGAAAGTAGGAAACGAGAACAATGGTAGAGAACTTCAGGAAGATCTAAATAGTCTGCATGAGTGGTCAGAAAAGTGGATAATAAATTTCAATACTTCAAAATGTAAGGTAATGAGAATGGGTACAAGTGCAAGAAGCCCCAAGCTTGACTACTCGGTGGCTGGAGTACAACTTCAAGAGACAGAAAATGAGAGAGATCTAGGAGTAAACATACTGGCAGATTTGTCTCCACAAATACATATAAATGGCATAGTAAGGGCAGCATATGCATTCTTATCAAATGTAAGGGTAGCATTCAGGCACATGGACAAGGAAATGTTCAGAAATATTTATGTAACCTACGTGAGGCCAAAACTCGAATATGCAGCCCCCTTTTGGAATCCACACTTGAAAAAGCACATAGCTAAGCTTGAAAATGTTCAAAGACATGTCACGAAACTGGTGCCAGAAATACGTGATCTCAGTTATGATGAGAAGCTGAGGAAATTAGACTTACCATCACTCGAAGCTAGAAGATTGAGGGGGGATATGGTGACAGTCTTTAAATTTCTTCATGGTTATGATAGAGTGGATAGGGATCGATATTTTGATATGGCAGGCTCTAGAACTAGAGGTCATAGTTTGAAGCTTCGTAAGAAAACTTCTTTGCAGGATGTAAGGAAATACTTTTTCAGTGTAAGAGCAGTTGATAATTGGAATTCGCTTAGCGAGGAGGTAGTTAATGTTATTTCAATCCATAGTTTTAAGGACAGGCATGATAAGTATGACTAAGTAGAAAATGGAACCGATGAGGAGACGGGAAGATACGAGCTTTGGGCTCTTTCCCGTAAACACAATTAGGTAATTACACACACACACACACACACACACACACTCTTCCGGCATATACAGAAATTTGATTTTAACCCTAAGCTAGCTATGATATCTCTCTCTCTCTCTCACTCTCTCTCTCTCTCTCTCTCTCTCTGCCTCTTTCTGCATTTACTCTCGCAAAAAAAAAACAAAAAAACACTACTACTTATTCTAAGTGATATACAAGCATATATTAATTATTTTATAAATTTAATATCAACATGCAACGTGCACTCTCACCTACATGTGCTAAAAAGCAGCAGCATTGCTGCTTATTCCCCATACCCTAGCCCAGTGGTTTTCAACCTTTTGGTGCTCATGGCCCACTTTTGGCATCCCTAAATACTCATGGAGCACTGCCCTTGAGAACTATGTAATGATGTTAATAATACCTTTATAAAGCATTTTCAAATAACTATTTCTTTTACTTTTTCGTGTATAAAATTAGGCAGTAGCCTTTATTTAGATGTCTGCGGCCCCCCCTGAGAACTGCCTATGGCTCACAGGTTGAAAACCACTATTCTAGCCATACTAAAGTAAAAAAAAAAAATAATTATGCACTGGATTCATCAGTTTATTTATAAAAGTACGTTTAAAACGCCACTTTCACAACAAAGTGACACGTCGCATGTGGCATGCCACGTGACACGCCAGTTGAAAACGAACATCCGGAAATATATGAAACCTTTCGCACAGAAAGTGGCGTGACACGTCCCATGCGCCACGCCACTTGTGTGAAAAGGGCTAAACAGACGATCAATATTACTGACAGTATTTCCTGTACTGTCATTATTACTGTCGGTGTGTCCATCATATGGACGTAGTAGTTCACACCAATAGAATAGTGTCAGTATTTTTACTGACAGTAATAATGATCGTCTGTACCCCCCTAAAGGTTTCATCGCAAGTCGCACGTGGCACATGGGACGTATCACGCCACTTCTGTGTGAAAGTCTTCATATATTTCTGGATGTTCGTTTTCAACCGGCGTGTCACGTGGCATGCCACGTGCCACTTTGGTGTGAATGCAGCCAAAGTTTCATTTAGAATGTATTTTCATCTGTAATATGTATTACAGCCAAGAGGCAGTGCTTGAGGTTACCCGTCTTCAAGCTATACAAATGTGAATATATTTATGTATTGAATAGATCAGAAGTGGTGATGGGGGATTGTAGTGACCCTCTATTCCAAATGAGCTAAATGGGATGACTGGGATGAACTGGCTTCTGGTGAATGTGTGCTTTGACTAGGCCACCCTCCATAAAAGGAAGATAGCAATTTATAAATTTGCATGCACAATGTGCACTCGCCCATATGTACTGAAGGGCACAAACATTGCTGGTAGCTGCCCGTTTCCGAGCCGTCCGAAAATGTATCTAATTGTGCTCACGGGAAAGTGTCCTATGCACATTACTCCCCGTCTTACTGACTCTTATCATATCTGTACTTAAATCTATGATTGTAGTAACACTAACTGTTTCCTCACTTAGCGATTTCCAATTATCAAATTTAATATCCTTACACTGAAAAAAAAAATACTTTCTTACATCCTAAGAAGTAGTATTCTTACGAAGCTTCAACGTACGACCTCTAGTATTATAACCACCGGTTCGGTTCCGGTTTTACGTCACGGACCAATATCAAAATATCGCCCATTATCCAATCTGTCAAAACCACGAAAGAATCCAAAAGGCGATAGCATATTCCTCCTCTTTCTTCTAGCTTTGAGTGACTGCATGCCTACCTCCTTCAGCCTTTCCTCATAACTAAGATTACGTATATCTGTCACCTCTTTCAAAACATGGCTTCGAATAATTTCCAATTTATACATATGCATTCTCAAGAGCGGATTCCAGAAGAGCGCTGCATAGTCCAGCTTAGGCCTCACATAAGTCATGAAAATATTTCTGAATGTATCCTTGTCCTTATGCCTGAAGGTCACCCTTGTATTTGGAGAGGTAGTGCATGCTGTCCTTACTATATCATTTAAATGACATTTTCAGGGGAAAAACTTTACCAATACGTTTACTTCTAAGTCTCTTTCGTTTAAGCCTATTTGCATAAGTACCCCTCAAGCCTGCTACGGTCTGAAGTCAGAATCGGCATTCACTCACGGTAACGGTTACACTTCCCAAAACCAAAGTCATACGCAAGAAGGTATACCGTCCTAGCCCTTTGTAGAAAGGAAGGCCACGAAGCAAAACCGGTCACATTACATGATAACTCCACGAACAAGGAAAGCAGAAGCCAAAATGATAGAACACAACAAACGCACTTCACTCCTCTGTGACGTGGTAAAAAAAAATAATAATAATAATAATAAAATTGGCTATTTAAGAGTGATGCTTGATGCTTGCAAGGATTTTCGTAATGAAGTTCTCTTGAAGCACACACATAGATATATGAATTGCATTGATAAATTACCCAAATTTCAGGCACAATTCTGATCGCATGAATGTTTAAAAAAAAAAAAAGTGTAATGCGCACTGAACAGAAGACAGAAACGCTCTGTTTGTCAAAATTGAAAAAAAAAATGCATAATTTCGTAGAAGGAAAAATGGTATAAGAATTGCTAGTAGTTACACCCTAGTCTCTGAAGATAGTACTCTAGTTTTCCTCAGTGACTTCATAAAACTATTTTAAGTACTGTGGAGTATATTCACTCCAAAATCATTACCAACAGTTCAAAGAACTAAATACACAAGAAATAAAATAAAGTTATTTTACAATGTTTAGAAAATGGTGTCAGAAATTGCTATATATAAGGAAACGTCTTTCTCATTGGACAGGAAGAACATTAAACAAGTCAATCTGCAGATATAAGGCCATGTTGAATCTACAAAGATGGGGAAGACTGTTCATAGGGTGTCTCCTCATAGCCTTTCTTCCATTCGCAGGTTTATTATACACGTAAGTAAACTATTCATTTTGTTAAAATAAAAATTAATAATCCCCCATTATTAAAAAAAAAAATCCTTTATTTATTTATCACTCCATCTTTATTCTTTTTTAAGCACTTATGGCATCTCACTTTTCAATAAATAAATCCATCATCATCTCAGAGCTTAATCCAGTCACACGAGTAATTCTAAGTCTTCAAGGCTATAATTATATATTCAGCCTGTTACTGTTATATAGTTTATCATTCTCTTATTACTGCCTTGTCCTTAAGCTGCTGCTTCTTATTCTTAGTGTAAGGGCCCGATGAGGGTATATTTATTTGCCCGTCTTGGTATCACACTCATAAAAACAGTAAGAGGCTGAACACCCTTTGACTCGTATACAGCATTCATCACTCCTTCTCCAGGGGTGCGGGAAAATCATACTGTCTCCATGCTCCTTAGCTTGTCGTAATGTTGACTAAATGGGGCGGAGCGCATGGCAAGGGAATCCCCCCTTCATATTTTCTTTCCTCAAAGAGTCAAATGCTTCACTTGGCTTGGGACGCTCCTCTTATGAGGAACACTGTGATCCTTATATAATGTGAGGTAAACCAAGCCTTCATGACCTCATAGTCACATTTTTGTGAGGTAAACCAAGCCTTCATGACCTCATAGTCACATTTTTATGTGAGGTAAACCAAGCCTTCATGACCTCACAGTCACATTTTTATGTGAGGTAAACCAAGCCTTCATGACCTCATAGTCACATTTTTATGTGAGGTAAACCAAGCCTTCATGACCTCATAGTCACATTTTTATGTGAGGTAAACCAAGCCTTCATGACCTCACAGTCACATTTTTAAGGTGACCAAGAGGTCACGAAAGCATGGTTCAGTTTTACATAGATACACATGTGATATACGAATAAACAGTTTTATTTTGATTCCAAGAAGGTCACGTCTGTGTCCACCTCTATTTGAATGGGGACTAATTGTGACATACAACGGTGCACTAAGATTACAGTGAGAGTTTATATTTCCAGTTAAACGTACGTTTTGCTTGGTGCGATTATCGCTCAACGATGATCGTTCATGGCTCAACGATGATCGTCAAACGATTATCTAGAGCACTAATTCTTTAATTTTGAATGGGGCTGTTTAGTTGCTCGAAGCAAAATAGTCCCATTAAAAAACAAAGAATTAGTGCTCTAGACAATAGTTAAACGATCATCGTTGAACGATAATCGCACCGAGCAAAACGTACTTTAAAGCCGGGAGTAAATTTATCCTGCATATTTTCACACTCTGGAATTTATTGATATACAGTAGTTTAAACGCACCTTCTGATGATTAATTCTGGGAAAAGAACGAAAAGTTTAGAAACACTGCAGTGCTATGTATATTTTGATACTAAGTACTGTCATTCATTTCTTTGATTATCTTTCAACAGACGAGAACTGTCTATCCAGAAGCTAATGGCGAAGAGACAGATTAAAGGTAAGCTTTATGTATATTAATCAAGACACTAAACCACTGCTAATATATAAGAGCTCCTCCACTCTGGTGCCAGCTGAGTGCATGACGCTGATTCTCCATTCAACCACTAGAGGCGCTACTTACTGCATCAATATTTTAATGGATGACGGGGGAGTGATGGAATTCTTTATATAAGAAGTTCTGGTCTAAATATCCAAACTTAGTATCATACCAGAGCTTATATATATATATATATATATATATATATATATATATATATATATATATATATATATATATATATATATATATATATATATATATATATATATATATATATATATATATATGGACATTACTATAAGTGAAAACATGAATCATTCTTACCCCGACCGGGACTTGAATCTGGGACACAATTACTAAGCCAAGGCGCTACCAACTACACCACAGAAGGTCTAAAAGGGAAACAGACCTTACAGCTTATATCTGCTATACTAGGAATGAAAGCATGCTATCTGAATGCCACTATGTTCATACTACAGATTCTCCAACCTCACTCGTGGTTTCGTTTTTGCATGTAATTCAACTCCCAATCTAATTCGGGACCAACAATACTCAAATAAGCACATTACCATATGTGAAAACATGAATTATTTTTACCCTGAACGGGACTTGAACCTGGGTATATATATAAATATATATATATATATATATATATATATATATATAATATATATATATATATATATATATATATATATATATATATATGTTCCGTCACTGCCCTGGGTGTTCATTAAAATTTTGATGCAGCGCATCTAGTGGTCGGGTGGGGTATCAGCATCACCTCGTCTGCTGGTAGTGGAGTAACTGAATTCATGCATGTTTATTTCGGCTTATACGGAGTATGAGGTGCCAAATAGTGATATAAAATCATTTTAACTTGCATATTTCTTCAGTCCAAGTCAATATGGTCTTATTCTATATTTTGAGGGTGTTATTAGCTCTGCCTTTGAATATAATTTTTCAAACAGACAGTCCTTGATAACTTTTTTATTTTAGATCAATCACTATATTTACACACATGTAGTCAGGCAAAGTCCCCTAATTACTAACAACACGTGCCTTTAATGCTAATTCAAAAGTGAGAGTGTTCGAGGCATGTTTGGCTACTTGTGAATATGTGCGCTCTGACTCAGCCAATCCCTTTGCAAGGGGGATTGCGGCAATCGAATATGTACGTATTAGCAATATTGAATCATGTAATAAACTTGTTGAAAGCAGTAAAAATTCTAATTTATATATCTTCGCAGATCCAGATAAGATATGTCGCATACCAACCCTGGAAAACGTCAGCCAATTCCATCGATATTTTACGAAAAATTCTTATCCCTGTTCGGATTTGGTAAGCATGAATTCTCGCTTGCAACCACAAAATAAGGAAAATTCTTATCTCTGTTTGGATTTGGTAAGCATGAATTCTCGCTTGCAACCACAAAATAAGGAAAATTCTTATCTCTGTTGGGATTTGGTAAGCATTAATTCTCGCTTGCAACCACAAAATAAGGAAAATTCTTATCTCTGTTTGGATTTGGTAAGCATTAATTCTCGCTTGCAACCACAAAATAAGGAAAATTCTTATCTCTGTTGGGATTTGGTAAGCATTAATTCTCGCTTGCAACCACAAAATAAGGAAAATTCTTATCTCTGTTTGGATTTGGTAAGCATTAATTCTCGCTTGCAACCACAAAATAAGGAAAATTCTTATCTCTGTTGGTATTTGGTAAGCATTAATTCTCGCTTGCAACCACAAAATAAGGAAAATTCTTATCTCTGTTTGGATTTGGTAAGCATGAATTCTCGCTTGCAACCACAAAATAAGGAAAATTCTTATCTCTGTTGGGATTTGGTAAGCATTAATTCTCGCTTGCAACCACAAAATAAGGAAAATTCTTATCTCTGTTTGGATTTGGTAAGCATTAATTCTCGCTTGCAACCACAAAATAAGGAAAATTCTTATCTCTGTTTGGATTTGGTAAGCATTAATTCTCGCTTGCAACCACAAAATAAGGAAAATTCTTATCTCTGTTGGGATTTGGTAAGCATTAATTCTCGCTTGCAACCACAAAATAAGGAAAATTCTTATCTCTGTTTGGATTTGGTAAGCATTAATTCTCGCTTGCAACCACAAAATAAGGAAAATTCTTATCTCTGTTTGGATTTGGTAAGCATGAATTCTCGCTTGCAACCACAAAATAAGGAAAATTCTTATCTCTGTTTGGATTTGGTAAGCATTAATTCTCGCTTGCAACCACAAAATAAGGAAAATTCTTATCTCTGTTGGGATTTGGTAAGCATTAATTCTCGCTTGCAACCACAAAATAAGGAAAATTCTTATCTCTGTTTGGATTTGGTAAGCATGAATTCTCGCTTGCAACCACAAAATAAGGAAAATTCTTATCTCTGTTTGGATTTGGTAAGCATTAATTCTCGCTTGCAACCACAAAATAAGGAAAATTCTTATCTCTGTTTGGATTTGGTAAGCATGAATTCTCGCTTGCAACCACAAAATAAGGAAAATTCTTATCTCTGTTGGGATTTGGTAAGCATCAATTCTCGCTTGCAACCACAAAATAAGGAAAATTCTTATCTCTGTTTGGATTTGGTAAGCATTAATTCTCCCTTGCAACCACAAAATAAGGAAAATTCTTATCTCTGTTTGGATTTGGTAAGCATGAATTCTCGCTTGCAACCACAAAATAAGGAAAATTCTTATCTCTGTTTGGATTTGGTAAGCATTAATTCTCGCTTGCAACCACAAAATAAGGAAAATTCTTATCTCTGTTTGGATTTGGTAAGCATGAATTCTCGCTTGCAACCACAAAATAAGGAAAATTCTTATCTCTGTTGGGATTTGGTAAGCATGAATTCTCGCTTGCAACCACAAAATAAGGAAAATTCTTATCTCTGTTGGGATTTGGTAAGCATTAATTCTCGCTTGCAACCACAAAATAAGGAAAATTCTTATCTCTGTTTGGATTTGGTAAGCATTAATTCTCGCTTGCAACCACAAAATAAGGAAAATTCTTATCTCTGTTGGGATTTGGTAAGCATTAATTCTCGCTTGCAACCACAAAATAAGGAAAATTCTTATCTCTGTTTGGATTTAGTAAGCATGAATTCTCGCTTGCAACCACAAAATAAGGAAAATTCTTATCTCTGTTGGGATTTGGTAAGCATGAATTCTCGCTTGCAACCACAAAATAAGGAAAATTCTTATCTCTGTTTGGATTTGGTAAGCATTAATTCTCGCTTGCAACCACAAAATAAGGAAAATTCTTATCTCTGTTTGGATTTGGTAAGCATTAATTCTCGCTTGCAACCACAAAATAAGGAAAATTCTTATCTCTGTTGGGATTTGGTAAGCATTAATTCTCGCTTGCAACCACAAAATAAGGAAAATTCTTATCTCTGTTTGGATTTGGTAAGCATTAATTCTCGCTTGCAACCACAAAATAAGGAAAATTCTTATCTCTGTTGGGATTTGGTAAGCATTAATTCTCGCTTGCAACCACAAAATAAGGAAAATTCTTATCTCTGTTTGGATTTGGTAAGCATGAATTCTCGCTTGCAACCACAAAATAAGGAAAATTCTTATCTCTGTTGGGATTTGGTAAGCATTAATTCTCGCTTGCAACCACAAAATAAGGAAAATTCTTATCTCTGTTTGGATTTGGTAAGCATTAATTCTCGCTTGCAACCACAAAATAAGGAAAATTCTTATCTCTGTTGGGATTTGGTAAGCATTAATTCTCGCTTGCAACCACAAAATAAGGAAAATTCTTATCTCTGTTGGGATTTGGTAAGCATTAATTCTCGCTTGCAACCACAAAATAAGGCAAATTCTTATCTCTGTTGGGATTTGGTAAGCATTAATTCTCGCTTGCAACCACAAAATAAGGAAAATTCTTATCTCTGTTGGGATTTGGTAAGCATTAATTCTCGCTTGCAACCACAAAATAAGGAAAATTCTTATCTCTGTTTGGATTTGGTAAGCATGAATTCTCGCTTGCAACCACAAAATAAGGAAAATTCTTATCTCTGTTAGGATTTGGTAAGCATGAATTCTCGCTTGCAACCACAAAATAAGGAAAATTCTTATCTCTGTTTGGATTTGGTAAGCATGAATTCTCGCTTGCAACCACAAAATAAGGAAAATTCTTATCTCTGTTTGGATTTGGTAAGCATGAATTCTCGCTTGCAACCACAAAATAAGGAAAATTCTTATCTCTGTTTGGATTTGGTAAGCATGAATTCTCGCTTGCAACCACAAAATAAGGAAAATTCTTATCTCTGTTTGGATTTGGTAAGCATTAATTCTCGCTTGCAACCACAAAATAAGGAAAATTCTTATCTCTGTTTGGATTTGGTAAGCATGAATTCTCGCTTGCAACCACAAAATAAGGAAAATTCTTATCTCTGTTGGGATTTGGTAAGCATTAATTCTCGCTTGCAACCACAAAATAAGGAAAATTCTTATCTCTGTTGGGATTTGGTAAGCATTAATTCTCGCTTGCAACCACAAAATAAGGAAAATTCTTATCTCTGTTGGGATTTGGTAAGCATTAATTCTCGCTTGCAACCACAAAATAAGGAAAATTCTTATCTCTGTTGGGATTTGGTAAGCATGAATTCTCGCTTGCAACCACAAAATAAGGAAAATTCTTATCTCTGTTTGGATTTGGTAAGCATGAATTCTCGCTTGCAACCACAAAATAAGGAAAATTCTTATCTCTGTTTGGATTTGGTAAGCATTAATTCTCGCTTGCAACCACAAAATAAGGAAAATTCTTATCTCTGTTTGGATTTGGTAAGCATGAATTCTCGCTTGCAACCACAAAATAAGGAAAATTCTTATCTCTGTTGGGATTTGGTAAGCATTAATTCTCGCTTGCAACCACAAAATAAGGAAAATTCTTATCTCTGTTGGGATTTGGTAAGCATTAATTCTCGCTTGCAACCACAAAATAAGGAAAATTCTTATCTCTGTTGGGATTTGGTAAGCATGAATTCTCGCTTGCAACCACAAAATAAGGAAAATTCTTATCTCTGTTGGGATTTGGTAAGCATTAATTCTCGCTTGCAACCACAAAATAAGGAAAA
>JAXCGZ010023968.1:12500-19896 GCA_037179515.1 Halocaridina rubra | reverse complement strand
GTGTCAGTAATAATCTGGACACCATCCAGATATTATCACCAGACACTTTAAAAAGTACGTTACTCCTTTTAATGGTATGTTTTGCTGGGTGCGATTATCGCTCAACGATGATCGTTCACGGCTCAACGATGATCGTCAAACGATTGTCTAGAGCACTCATTCTTTGTTTTTGAATGGGGCTGTTTTGCTTCGAGCGACTGCCGCGGACAGCCCCATTCAAAAACAAAGAGTGAGTGCTCTAGACAATCGTTTGACGATCATCGTTGAACCATGAACGATCATCGTTGAGCGATAATCGCACCGAGCAAAACGAAACTTAAAAAAAAACACCACACACACCTCTCCTGGCAAAACGAATAAGTTTAGTACGTTGAAATTTGTCCTTTTCTTCATTATATTGAGATGGTCAAATAAATATATATTCAAAAAAATTACAACAAAAGAACTTCGAACAAAAGACGTAGGACGGTCGTTTGGAAGGCAACGACAACGCCCTGTGGTGTGTATGAGTGTGTGTGTGTGTGTGTGTGTGTGTGTGTGTGTGTGTGTGACTGTTTAACTTACTGTAGGTGTCAGTCTGACCTTTAAAAGCTCATCATATGAATTCCTTACCAACGTCTTATACTAAAAAGATGACAGCTGCATTTTTCCCCTCTGGACTACTTTAATTTTTTTTTTTTGGGGGGGGGCCTTATTGAAGATGTAACAAAAGCTTTGATAACAATACACTGACCTTTCAGATGTGACAAAAGCTTTGATAACGATACATTGACCTTTCAGGTGTGACATAAGCTTTGATAACGATACGTTGACCTTCCAGATGTGACAAAAGCTTTGATAACGATACGTTGACCTTTCAGATGTGACAAAAGCTTTGATAACGATACATTGACCTTTCAGATGTGACAAAAGCTTTGATAACGATACTTGACCTTTCAGATGTGACAAAGCTTTGATAACGATACGCTGACCTTCAGAACTTTCTTCATAAAACTGATCCTTTCGACCAGTTTATACATCCCGATGAAGACCAAATATTTTGACTCTTAAAAAGTCAACAAGCTTAATTAAGAAAAATAATCAGTGATCAACTTTTTGTAGCTGTAAAAAAAAAAAACCACACACACACACAATAAAAAAACAATAATGGCTAGGATCCCACGTGGGATCCTAGCCATACACAGAACCGCGTCAGATGCGTTTATGAAATCCATTTGTGTGTGTCTAGCTAACAATATGGTATCCTAGGTTTACACTGTTTAAGAAATCGGGCCAAAGTCTACAAATGGTGTCGGGCGATGCCCATGAAAAGGAAGAAGAGGAAGAAGGAAGAGAAGGTTATGGGTTGGACACTGTTAAGAGAGAAGACAAGACACAAGGAATATAGGATGAATAGGCTAGTTGAATTAGAGTAAAAAGAGGAAGAAGAGGAAGAGGAAAAGGAAGAAGGATAAGTGTATAATTGAGAAATAAAGAGGGAAAATACAGAAGTAGAATAAGAAGACTATGAAGAGGAATAGGAAGAGGAAGACTATGAAGAGGAATAGGAAGAGGAAGACTATAAAGAGGAATAGGAAGAGGAAGACTATAAAGAGGAATAGGAAGAGGAAGACTATAAAGAGGAATAGGAAGAGGAAGACTATAAAGAGGAATAGGAAGAGGAAGACTATAAAGAGGAATAGGAAGAGGAAGACTATGAAGAGGAATATGAAGAGGAAGACTATGAAGAGGAATAGGAAGACTATGAAGAGGAAGAGGAAGACTATGAAGAGGAATAAGAAGAGGAAGACTATGAAGAGGAATATGAATAGAAAGACTATGAAGAGGAATACGAAAAGGAAGAATAAGGAAAACAGATTATTGGTAAGAGAAAAGAAACGAGAGCAGGAAGAATATGAAAAGAGGAGGAGGAGGAGGAGGAGGAGGAGAAGGAGGAGGCAAAAGTGAAGAAGTGGGGCAGTATTGAAAGGAATGAGCGTGTATATGTCAAAATATAAGGGATTACCTCTGTACCAGCAGCCAATTCAAGATTTATTCATGTTTTCAACAGGTTCGTGTCACGTCAAAAGGTTTATAGACTTGAGACCTCATAAACTAACAGTGGATACCAAATATGTAATTAATAATGATAATAATAATAACAATAATAATAACAATAATAATAATAATAATAATTTTTGTTCCGGTTTTACGTCACGGACTCCCTTTTCTACCAAGGGCTAGGACGTTTGCCTTCTTGCGAAGGACTTGTTTTGGCAGATGTAATCCTTACCCTGAGTGCATGCCCTTGCTAACCTCAGACCGTGACAGGGCGCGAACCCTCGACATAACGCCTCAGAATCACGGACGCTCTCGCTTGAGCCACGGTGACTACAACAATAATAATAATAATAATATTTTACAAAAACAAAAACAACAACAACTACTACCACTACTTGGAATAACAATACCAACAACAACAACAATAATATCACAAGTGTGTTATATGGAGGGCAGTAATATCCTTATCGAAGGACCACAATGTATGAAAACTGCTTTATTACTGACACCTCATATCTAAATGGTGCATTTATTCATTACAACTCCCTCCTTTCAAGTTAATAAATTAAATTAAAATAAAAAAATATATATATATTATATATATATATATATATATATATATATATATATATATATATATATATATATATATATATATATATATATATATATATATATATGGTATCCTAGGTTTACACTGTTTAAGAAATCAGGCCTTTATTAGTGGAAAAAATATTACAAACACAGACTAACCTCACAAATTATAACCCTGTCTTTCAAAGGAAAAAAAAAATATTATGGGCAAAAAAAAAAAAAGACAACTGGATTATTCATAATAAATGACATTACGAAATGTAAAATCAATACTGGGGGTAGAGGACTGGACATGAAATGGGGTGGGGGAAGGGAAAAAGGGGGGGTTGGAAGGGGGGGGGGTGAAAATACCACTCCCTAATTTTTAACATTTCCAGTATAAATACTATTTATAAAAATAAAAGACGGATAAATTAAATAGATATAATGTGTTTTATATTTAGTATTTACGTTTTTCTGTTTTAGTGAATCATACTTCATCACTATTTGAACGGGGTGGACACTGATCGGGTGGAGCTGGGGAATTTAGGCTGGATCAACTTCCTAACGCTATGTGGTTGGATCGAACCCGCATTGGTCAGACTCGTTGCTTCCAGATTCATGCGGTCTACCACATACATTCGTGAGTTAGGCCGCTTTCCCACCAAAGTGGCACGTTGCACGTGGCATGTCACGTGGCACAACAGTTGAAAACGAACACCCTGAAATATATGAAACCTTTCACACAGAAGTGGCGTGATACGGCCTATGCGCCAAACCACTTCTGTGTGAAAGGTTTCATATATTTTCGGATGTTCGTTTTCAACTGGCGTGCCACGTGGCATACCACATGCGACGTGCCACTTTGGTGTGAAAGCAGCCTTACAAGACGGGAAAGTCAAGAGTTCATGAAGGTACTGCTTTAACAATGGCTCTACACATCGGTTGATCTCGGCGAATCTGCGTTTGGTCCATACTCGGGGGTTCAGAATTCGACTACCTCAAGGAAGTTCTATGAGAATTCTATTCGCCAGAATCTCTTGAGATGCAGGAGAGGCTAATGATGTCCCATGAGTGAGGTTAACCACTGTCGACTAGCAAAACCCAAAAGTTATTGGTATTTTAATGGTGGAACAGTATCTTCAGGGGTTCTGAATTCGAAAATTGGCAAAAATGAGAGAGAGAGAGAGAGAGAGAGAGGAACGTGAGTTTAATCGAAAACAATACATCACATTAAGACGAAAACAAATGGTACACGACGAGGCAAAACATTGATTTTTTTTTTAATAAAAACATCCTTATTATTATTATTAACATCAGCATTTCTTTAAATCTCTTTCTAACAAGGATACCATTTTCATACTCCAGAAATATTTTATATTTTCTCCCAAAACATATTTCAACATCATAACTCTTCTTTTCCTTTTTCTAAAGCTAAGACGCGGGCCAAAGGGATTTCTCGCACCTGCTAGCTCAGTGAACTGTGCTGGACGGGTCTGAGGGGAGTAGCCATGTGATGAAGCGGTGGGGGCAAACCAGCTCCGGCTGTCAGGCCTCACTGTAGAATATCCTTGCCCGCCTACCTTGTGGATGACCCAGGCAGGGTGGAAGGGGGGGAGACGTGGCAACCCTTTATCCCCATGGAGCTGAGAGGAGTGGTTGAGGTATATGTGAATCGTGGTGAATGCGCTTTTCTTGGCTCGGCCACCTCCCTTACAAAGGGGAATGAAGCATGTGTATGTTCCTGTTTTACGTCACGGACTCCCTTGTCCACCAAGGGCTAGGACGGTTGCCTTCATGCAAAGGACTTGTTTTGGCAGATGTAATCGTTACCCTGAGTGCATGCCCTTGCTAACCTCAGACCGTGACGGGGCGCAAACCTTCGCCCTGACGCCTCAGAGTTGTATTTCTAAAGCTATATTTTTCTTTGAACATCAAAACAAAAGCTTTACAGATTAGTAAAATATTTTCATAGAAGGAAACTGAGAAATATTAACTTATATTCCTAATTTAAAAAAAAAAAAATTCCTTTAAACAACAAAACAGAAGTTCTATATATCTTGAGATTTTTTCATGAGTGAAAACTTGAGATTTTTCATGAGGGAAAACTGAGAATTTAATACCTTTTTCATTCTATATTTTAACATTAAATATTTTCTTTAAATAATACAGTAAGAGTTTTATAGATTTTGCAGAATTTTCTCCAGAGAAGAAACAGAGAATTCATTACTTTTTCCTAATATTTTTAAATATTAAAACCAGAACACAACCATTCATATCTCCAGAGGAAATCTTAAGCTTTCATAATCCGGACTTGCCATTCGCATTTCCTTCTTGTTATTCCTTATTTTGCTTCTCTAGCGCCCCGTCACGGTCTGAGGTTAGCAAGGGCATGCACTCAAGGTAACGAGTACATCTGCCAAAACAAGTCCTTCGCAAGAAGGCAACCGTCCTAGCCCTTGGTGGACAAGGGAGTCGTGACGTAAAACGAGAGCAAGTGTACACATCCCAACATCTCTCCCCTCAGAGCAAATCGATGGCTGCTGTTTCACCTCATTGGCTTTCCTCTCTGAATTAACCTACGTGCCTAAGTCATTCTAAGTCTCAGTAACCCTCGTTCTTACCACATTCGCACTGTATTCTGTATACGACGTCAGACAAGTTAGTAATTTAAACTTCCTTTACGCCTTAATCATCTTACTTTGCACCTTCCTTCTGTCACCATGAAATAAAAGTATAGAAATCTCCAAAGATTCAACACAAATAACACATTCTCTCTCTCTCTCTCGGAGGGTCCCTTTACGTGAGCACCCAATTTTCCCCTCGTCGCTACAGGGGGTTGGTTCCCCCTAAGCCACGCCCCTTTTAGAGGTACAGCAAACCTCCCCTCTTCAACTCTCACTTCGAATAATACCTCAGCTCCAAATTCTTACATTCTCTTCACCAAATAAACATACAAAATGATCTCTATAATATTCTCTCTCTCTCTCTCTCTCTCTCTCTCTCTGGAGAAATGCAAACAAATACATCTCTTTTAACTCCAAAAATCTGATGGACAAACTTAGATTATTTGTGAAAAAAAAGAGCCAGTATAGGAGATATGAGAGGGAGAGAGAGAGAGAGAGAGAGAGAGAGAGAGAGAGAGAGAGAGAGAGAGAGAGAGAGAGAGAGAGAGAGAGAGACGAATGGTAGCAATGAGAGAAAATCGCGAAAGTGACGGAAGGAGAGGTGTATTGGTGTGGAGAGGAAGAGAATGTGAGAGGAGAACGCGATAGGGAGAGGGAGAAATGATGCAAACGTGAGGGGAAAAGCCTAATGGAAGAGATACAAAGAGGGGAACAGAGATGACGTCACTTTAGGGTCTTAGGAATGCCAACAAACCTTAATGAAAGTTAGAAGTGTCGAGATTTTTAATGGTTCACGAGGTTTCCAAAACCATTTTGCGAGGTAAGATGGCGAGCAGGTTCGACACTTTGGCTTATATCTGGGCAATCTGATAAGAATAATGTAAAATTATCAATGAAAAGTTAATTCCCAAGGGGATACGGCACATAGATGCTGTCATGGCCTGTTTAGGGAACGGAGAAAGCTTTACAGTCAGTATTATTATCAGGATATCCTATAAATCTCTGCCTTGTCCTTAACCTTTTTCTTTTCCTTCGTGCTGGTATTTTCTCGTGCCCGGGCCTTTGTTGATGGGGGCAGTTTCTGCCTGTCCCGGTATCACTCATATAAGAAAAAAACACTTTTCTTCACTTATAACAACAGTTGTAAAATATATGAAATGTCTAAATCTAATTTTGAAAAAAAAATAAAAAAAATAAAAAATAAAAAAATAAAAAAATAAAATATATATATATATATATATATATATATATATATATATATATATATATATATATATATATATATATATATATATATATATATATATATATCAATGAAAACCACAAAATCGGCCCTCCTAGGCCGCAAACGTATCATTTCTAGTTATGGGAACCGAAAATCACATTCTTGCATGTGACATGAAATAACCGAGGGGAAACCTGTACCTAATATTTACCCCTTTTCCCAAACCCCCCTCTATAACGATCGCCTATACAGTCCCCATACACTAGGCAACTAATGTTCAAAGTGATATACTCATACATACACACACAACACACACGTGTTAGATTTTAATAATTCCCAACGTAAGAAAACACACCCAACAAAAACTCACAAATACATATGAGTGTAATCATCTCAATTCACTTAGGCCGCTTTCACACCAAAGTAGCACATCACACGTGGCATGCCACGTGGCACGCCCGTTGAAAACTTGATCTAGTTACCTGAAAATTGGCACAAGACCAACACAACCATGAGTTACCAATGGTGCATTACATCAATGATAAAATAGTAAGGATAGTAGCGTCAGTACATATCACCTGCAGTACACAGTCACACTGTTCCGGTTTTACGTCACGGACTCCCTTTTCTACCAAGGGCTGGGATAATATATATATATATATATATATATATATATATATATATATATATATATATATATATATATATATATATAAACCTTCATTTCCATTACAATACAAAGGGCATTCGTCAGCCAGGGAAAGCCCCAACCCCCCACTGTGGTGCCCAACCACAGCAGTTCCTGCCAGAAAACAGCTTAAACTCTCGGTCTTGGACGGGAACCGATCTTTCGACCTCGAGAATGCGAAGCCAGGACGTTACCACTGTAATAGCCAGCACGGTTGCCTTCTTGCGAAGGACTTGTTTTGAC
>JAXCGZ010023968.1:0-7500 GCA_037179515.1 Halocaridina rubra | reverse complement strand
ATTATTATTATTATTATTATTAGTAGTAGTAGTAGTATTAGTAGTACTAAGATCAATTAGAAGTCGAGAAGAGGATAAACTATCATAAACTATGCAGTAATACCTCAAGGTAAATAGTACTAAAACTCTAACCGGAAATAGTAACCTTAATAACAATGACATCATTATGACATAATTATAATAAGAGACGAGAGGTACTGCGTTTTTCAATGACACAAATCAGCACCCATCTCCCTCCTACAATGGTACGTGGTTCGACTTCCCCAAATTCGTAGGTCATCGCTTCGCTAGAACCGCTTATTGTCAAAGAGGGTAACCCTCCTTTACAAAAAAAAAAAAAAAAAAAAAAAAAAAAAAAAAAAATATATATATATATATATATATATATATATATATATATATATATATATATATATATATATATATATATATATATATATATATATATATATATACTGACAATACTTACATTCGCCGATATGCTGATCTTGTGGAATCTTTTGCTGTTGTTAATAATATCGTTGGCTTTCATTTTGACATAACAGTTCAATACGAGATACAAAAATCAAAATAGTTCCAAATAAATGGTTTAATACTTCTTGGGTAACGATGATGTCAAAATTCACTTAAAATATCTATAAATATTACAGTTAGTTATGTAATATATATATATATATATATATATATATATATATATATATATATATATATGAACTATTATTTTTTTTTAGGATTGTGACACCAGGACGGGCAAAAAATAAGAAAAACAAAACTGCCTTCATCGGGCCTGGGCACGAAGAAACCATCAAGTAAAAGAGAAGCAGACATGGGGAGTGTTATGACTTGTCAGATGTGATGGGATAGTAAGAGATGTGTAACAAATATCCAAAAATATTCGGTGTTGATGTAGGCATAGAAAAAAAGAACCTTGCATATATCACTAAGTATAATAATCATGAACTATTCACGAATACGAACTACTAATCACAGTACAGTATATGTCATTCATCTTGAACTATCGGCATTTAAGAGTGACGATTCACTTTTAAGTTATCACTAAGCGTCAAATATATATATTGTCATTAATGAAAGACTGTCCGAAGTATTTCTAGTATTTAAAAAAGCAAAGATTACTGTAGTCAACGTGGCTCAAGCGGTAGCGTTTGCGACTCTGAGGCGTCAGGTCGAGGGTTCGCGCTCCGCCACGGTCTGAGGTCAGCAAGGGCATGCACTCAGGGTGTAACGATTACATCTGCCAAAACAAGTCCTTCGCAAGAAGGCAACCGTCCTAGCCCTTGGTAAAAAAGGGAGTCCGTGACGTAAAACCGGAACCAACAAACAAACAAAAAGCAAAGATTATTATCAGACCATCCATGTATATACGTGGTTATCCACAGTCACATGGAAACCAATATCCTTGTGTGGACTATCCAGACATTCTAATATGAACGGTGTATCAGTACATGCAATAAACCTTCCTCTTTCTTTAATGACTCCTGTAACATTTACCTTATCTGCCAGCGCTCTACAATAATAATAATAATAATAATAATAATAGTAATAATAATAATAATAATAATAATAATAATAATAAACCTTTATTTCCATTATACAATGGGTATTCGTCAGCCGGGGTAAGCCCAAACCCCCCACTGAGGTGCCCAACCACAGCAGTAACCTGGCAGTAAACAGCTTAAACTCTCGGTCTTGGACGGGAACTGATCTCTCGACCTCGTGGATGCGAGGCCAGCAGCACTGAGCTACCGCGCCTCCTTTTCGCTGTAAATTCCAATCCCTCCCTTTCAACCTCTTCCCAAATAAAAACCTCCCTCGAACCCCTTTTCTCCCTGATTAGTCCCTGCTAAGAACATAACAAGGTCAACTGTGATGATGAGTACAACCTCTCTTTTTATCTCCTCTAGTACAGAGATTGAGGTCAAAACGGCTCCGGCTTCATGAATACGTCAATGAAACCGAGGACATCATGTGAGCCTTTTTTACTCACTCATATTATCCACAGTGTGTATATGACAGCTCTTGCACCCAATATATTTGTTTCGATTTAATGAAACGATGTAAATGATAACATCGACCCCACATAAAAGTGGGATAAGAAGAAGAAGAAGAAGAAGAAGAAGAAGAAGAAGAAGAAGAAGAAGAAGAAGAAGAAGAAGAAGAAGAAGAAGAAGAAGTAACGATGTAAATGAAACCGGTTTCAATTCGTATATAAGTTTCATAATGATAAATATCTTCTTGATCTCATAAAAATGGTTTCAAATTAATGAAACAAAAATGAAGTTTTCAAACTACAATACCAAGATACCCCTTTTAAGCTTTTTGATACGAGAATTACAACCCGTTAATGGATTTTCGTTCATAATTATTAAAGTAATATAAAAAAAAATTCAATTATCAATTTAATTTCAATAACAACGACACCAGAATCGCTATCATGACTATTCTTAACTTTCAATTAAAAAAAAATATACCATATGAATTTCCACAAAACTCCCACAAACTTATATCTTTTCAATCAAAGCTACATAATATGATCGTCAAGACATGTCCTAAAACACGACGAAATAGCAACACCAAGGTTAAAACTAATCAGATATTTCTAATACTTTTTCAACACTTAATTTAACAGATAAACTATTTTCTGGATAGTTTCACTATAGGTTTTTCCTCTCCGCTAAAATAGTTTTTAAACTGAATTCAATACACAAAAAAATTAGTTTATACACAAAACACAAGTCTTCCCAAAATATAAAACCAAGTTATATATCACTATAAATAAGGGGCGTCAACCTCCGGTAGAAGGGGGACCACTTCTATTGAAAAGTGAGGAATCTGCCACAGTTCTCCATGAAATATAAAACACTATATTTCGAATAACATAAACATAGGGCTTCAACCTCCGGCAGGAGGAGGCACACTAATGAAGAAAATGGGGAGACTGCCAAGGGAGGTGCCATTTTCTACAACCATAACACTGGGCACTGAGGGTTCTCTCTGACGAGCCGAGAGATAGACAGAGAAGTCGTAGTAGATAATGGCACTACACACACCCACCAACATACCGGATATCCAACTAGATAAAAGAAAAAAAATTATCGCAGAGTTTGCAACGTATCTTTTGTTCTCTGGTATATAATTAGTATATTAATATATAATGTCAATTCTCAAGTTAATTTCAATAACAACGACACCAGAAACGCTACCATGATCTTGTGTGTGTGTGTGTGTGTGTTCTTAATAAGAATGTCAGAGGTTCAAGGATTCCAATATTTAGACTTTATTCTTTACAAATTTCATGTCTGTAAGCATTATAACGAATACCTTCTTAATATTATGCATGTATGTGTGTGTGTGTGTGTGTGTGTGTGTGTGTGTGTGTGTGTGTGTGTATATATATATATATATATATATATATATATATATATATATATATATATATATATATATTATATCTGTGTGTGTGTGTGTGTGTGTGTATACAATTTTTAACACCTTTTAGGTGTTTTAAACAAATATTTTCCAAATAACGAAAGTTGTATGCTTATTATTAAACCGACATAAAATCTAACTTTTTGTTTTACTCTCGAAAACCTCTGAGGTGTAAGTGGCTAGGAGTAAAAAATAAAATATATTACGAACTAAGTAATAAACACTTTCGAAAACACATTTGAAAACTGCCTACCTCATTGAAAACAATTTGAAAACGGTTTCAGAAAACACATTTGAAAACTGCCTATCTCATTGAAAACAATTTGAAAAAAACGGCTTCAGAAAACACATTTGAGAAATGCCTATCTCATTGAAAACAATTTGAAAATGGCTTCAGAAAACAGATTTGAAAACTGCCTACCTCATGGAAAACAATTTGAAAAGGCTTCAGAAAACACATTTGAAAACTGCCTACCTCATTGAAAACAATTTGCAAACGGCTTCAGAAAACACATTTGAAAACTACCTATCTCATTGAAAACAATTTGAAAACAGCTTGAGAAATGGGAAAGGCAATATAATAATGCAATAATATAAAAAAAAAATTCCCCCGAAGGGAGGGGGGGTAAGAATACTTCCTCCGTGTTCCCCTGCGCGTCGTAAAAGTCGACTAAATGGGGGGAGCAAGGGGCTGGGAATCCCCTCCTCTGTAGTTACTTCCCATAAAAAGTTAAAGTATGTTCACTGACTCAGCCACTCCCCTTATAAGGGGGAATATGGTTATGATATATGAATGGATGGATAATGAAATTGACTTTGCTTGTGAAATGATTCGGTTTTAGTTTTACGTCACGAACTCCCTTTTCTACTAAGGGCTAGGACGGTTGCCTTCTTGCAAAGGACTTGTTTTGGCAAATGTAATCGTTACCCTGAGTGTATGCCCTTACTAACCACAGTCCGTGACGGGCGCGAACCCTCGACCTGCCGACACAGAGTCGCGGACACTACCGCTTGAGCCACGGAGACTACAAGATATAGATTAATGCCAAAATAGGCAAATCATGGCACTCTTAGGCACTAAATCAGGGGATTGAAGCAAAAGGCTGTGCCAAAGTAGGAGCTGAGGCTGACCGCAGGAATTTATATTAAAAAAATTCTAAAAGTAGATTAGGTTAGGTTAAGTAAGGTTAGATAAATTTAGCTAGGTTAAGTAAGGCTAGATAAATTTAGCTAGGTTAAGTAAGGCTAGATTAAGCTAGGAGAACAATAAATTTTATATAAAAAATTCTAAGTGTTGATTAGGTTAGGTTAAGTAAAGTTACATAAATTTAGATAGGTTAAGTAAGGCTAGATAAATTTAGCTAGGTTAAGTAAGGCTAGATTAACCTAGCCGAATTATAATAAGTTTTGAACGCAAATGCTTCATCTGAATATGAGGTACATTACGATTTCACTTTGATTTTTTTGAACGTTTGTTGACGCTTCACTTTGATTTTTTTGAACGTTTGTTGACGCTTCACTTTGATTTTTGAACGTTTGTTGACGCTTCACTTTGAATTATTGAACGTTTGTTGACGCTTCACTGAATTATTGAAAGTTTGCTGACGCTTCACTCTGAATTCTTGAACGTTGATTGACGCTTCACTTTGACTTCTTGAACGTTGGTTGACGCTTCACTTTGATTTTTTGAATGTTTGTTGACGCTTCACTTAGATTTTTTGAACGCTTGTTGACGCTTCACTTTGAATTCTTGAACGTGTGTTGACGCTTCACTTTGATTTTTTGAACGTTTGTTGACGCTTCACTTTGAATAACTGAACGTTTGTTGACGCTTCACTTTGATTTTTTTGAACGCTTGTTGATGCTTCACTTTGAATTATTGAACGTTTATTGACGCTTCACTTTGATTTTTTTGAACGTTTGTTGACGCTTCACTTTGATTTTTTGAACGTTTGTTGACGCTTCAATTTGATTTTTTGAACGTTTGTTGACGCTGCACTTGGAGTCATTGAACGTTTGTTGGGTAAGTCACATGGTAAGCTAGTGATGCCACATCTAAAATTGAACCTTGACAAGCTTTGGTGTTACCAACTCATTTCTTTCTCCAACATCCATCCCCCCCCCCACATACACAAACCTTCATACATACACTGTATATATCCTGATGGGGCTAAAAAGTGGGTGAAAATGTTCCGTATTTAATACGTTGTTTTTCATGTAGCCTCTAGACTTATCATTGTTACTGTATTTGTGTCATAAAGGACTCTCTCTCCCTTTCAATCATTCTATCTATCTATCTATCTATATATATATATATATATATATATATATATATATATATATATATATATATATCATACATACATACATATATACATACATACATACATACACACACCTATAAAGAAACCCTCACACAACTGCTTCTTATCCATTCAAATACAAGTTTGAACGTCTAGTATTGTCCGAAGCCGCCCATATAAGGAACATCAACTTCAAAGTGGGCGTAGGAGATAGATGAGAGAGGGGGGGGGGAGAGGAAGATGTTGATGACGGGGGAAGGGGGAGAACAGCAAGAGCATCCTTCTTCCTAAACTGCTAATTTCACCCCCCCTGTCTACTCCATATGAACGATCAATCAAGAAGAGGCACCTGACGTCATGTTTAGGTGCTTAATCTGTGATTGAGGTACATCAGGTTACGATAGCCATATGATAGGTAAGCTTACCTACCTTCAATACCAGATTAAGCATCTAAAAATTACAAAAAAAATGCAGCTTCGGTGATCAATCAAATAATACTTACTTCATATAAGTTTCAGATGCCTAATCTGCGATTGAGGTTAGGTTAGGTTATGGGATTATGGTAGCTAGGTTACCCTAACCTATCCAATTTTAAATGCAAACAATATGTACGTATGTATGCAGTACGTATGTGTAGTCACCGTGGGTCAAGTCGTAGCGTCCGCAAATCTGAGGCGTCAGGTCGAGGCTTCGCGCCCCGTCACGGTCTGAGGTTAGCAAGAGCATGCACTCAGGGTAACGATTACATCTGCCACAACAAGTCCTTCGCAAGAAGGCAACTGTCTTAGCCCTTGATAGAAAAGGGAGTCCGTGACGTAAAACTGGAACAAGTATGTAGTACGTATGTATGTATGTAGTACGTATGTATGTATATAGTACGTACGTACGTACGTACGGGTGGCCAAATATCAAAGCTAATGAAATATGACAAAAATGACATATGCGGAATAGTAAAAAACACATTTTCCTTATATTACAATTCGTAACAACCCTGTCAAAATGATGGAGCGAAAAGAGAGAGAGAGAGAGAGAGAGAGAGAGAGAGAGACTATAAGCTTCATTAATGTATTAATCCCTCTGTTTTTGCGAACGGAAAATCGAAAGTATTGCGACTATTCTTTCAGCCTTCTTAATTCCTATTGTATTTCATTCCTTTTTTTCTGCCTTGTCCTTAATCATTTTTCTTTCTGCCTGGGCCCGATGAGGACATTTTTCTTGCCTGTTCTTGTCACCAAAAAAAATTGTGGTGGTTTTGGTGTCCCATTGTATGTTTTATGAATACAGTTAGTTACCATTCGAATGGGCGTGGACAGACAGGTTGGAGCAGGGGAATTAAGGCTGGATGCCGTTCTTGACTCGCTGTACCACTCAGCTACTGCTGACCTCTGGTTCCGGTATGCCAAAACATACCTTTTGCATTTAGAGGACGTGGCATTTTTTTTTTCATAACAATATATTCGCTCTAACATTATCTCTTCGCCAGAACTAATTTAGCTCAGTGAGTGGGCCATTAGATGTGTGGAAACAGTGGTGGAAAGCTTTTTTTTTTTCGTATGTTCTCATGGGGTCGCTGTTTATTCGTTAACCTCTTGGGGACTCTTGGTCGGTTTGGTCCAAGAATTTTATAGCCGGATGTTTTTCCTGGCTCCAGTCCTCTCTTGATCCTGGCTTGGGACCAGCACCTAGTTTGTCGTATGACTTCTGTCATGCTGAAGCCAGCCCTGCTGAAGCCAGAATCTGAAACTTGTAA
>JAXCGZ010023967.1:0-19920 GCA_037179515.1 Halocaridina rubra | reverse complement strand
GTAGATTCACAAAATTGATTGATGATTGCAAGATTTTAATAATACAAAAAGTAAGGAAAGTTTTTTTCTGTATTTGAGGATATTTCAAGACGTATGTGAACTAAATATCCTGCTCCAATATTGCTGTAAATATGATTAATATTCTGCCTACAAAGAGGAATTTCTCATTGCTTTGTAATTTCAACTTGGTTAGTATATATTTTATAGAGATCATCAGTGTATTTTTCATCGTTTAGGAAACATTTGTTTACATTTTCTCATTTCAGTACAGTGTTAACTTAGTTGAAGTTTAGTGTGTGGATACTGTCATTGTATTATTATGAATTAATGTAGACTCTTGTTCTCAGCTTTTAAGGTCAGTGCATGTGTAGGTTGGTTGAAATACATTACTTGGACTTGTTGGTGTATATTTTGCTCTTCTTAGAGCTTCATGTACACAGTGTTTACTGCATTGCAGTAGTACTTTGGTGTGTATTGTGTAGGGATTGATAGAATGTTATGCCTTTTTAGAGATTTCTCTGCAGGTTTTTGTACATTGTAACTATCAAAATGTATTTCTTGCTGGTCCCATGGACATAGCATTTACATGTGCTGAATTATAATTGTTCTCATATTGAGTAATATTGCATATGAAGAAGAATAATTGCTCTTCTACAGATATGAAGTATCATGCATATTCAGTATTATAACTGCTCTTATACAAAGAGGAAGTATTGAATATGTTTCTGAATACATATATCTACGCTTATCGAAAGGAAAAGTAAATGCACTTTCGTACTTCAAGGGCCTCTCTACTCTCTAAACTGATTTGTAGATTGTACAGTATTGCCTTTCTGAAATTTTTTCTTCTGAGACTATATTGTGATGCTCATCAGGTGCTACCTAATACTTTGGCAGCAGTATCGCAGATCAGAGGATTCTCACCCTTTAAACATAGTATATAATGGCTTTAATATACAAGTCCACTTTTTTTTTATCATTTGTAGAAAGACATATTTGGTTTAAAGGTGTGAAATTATTACCCTGTGTCCAGTAACATATGTTACCAATTTTATTTATGAAAATTAATGTTTCTTAGACACTTAGTTTTATCTGCTAAGCAGTTTTCTAGATACTTTGAATTTATCTGCTCACATTAAAATTTTTGAAAGAATTTAGTAAGAACATGCAATATCTTGGTTTCTCATACAAGTTATATAGCACACATGATGGTTGGATATGACATACTTATATCAAACAGTGATCATGATCGTTTGATATGAGCTTTGTTTTAGTCTTGTATGTGTTTATACGATGATTGCTTATTAACTTAAACATATGGATCTTTTATACATACTTATTCATGTTAATAGCAGTGTGCACACTTCATGTTATCAGCCGTATGTAATTAATCTAAGATCATACATTTTCCAATATTTTCTCGCTCTAGAGCCGTTCATATTAGTTGTTGTTAGTGTAGTTCTTAGCTTTTTATCATATGATACCTGATATCCTGCTTATGTCAGTGACTTGCTTCGTGAAAGTTTCTTTATCCCTGAAATATGTGATTGTATGTAAAATTTTTAGATATTATCTACTTCATTACTCGACATGGGAGATTGGGCTCATTATCACTCCTCTTTTCAAAAAACTCTCCTAATTAGATCCGCTGTTGAAGAAGCTTTTGAAAGTAAGTTTTACATAAAAACTCGAAGAGATTTTGACGATATCTGATTTTTCTTAAAGTGTTATGAATCCAAATGAGTAGAGAGTATAAAATATACTTCTTGTAGTGACGAAAAGGTAGAGCTTCATTTTATGCACCTCTTTTAACCTTACTTAAATATGAAGTTGTGGAAGGGTGCATAAAACGAATATTGACCATGCGCAAAGATTATTTTAGCATCCCTTCTAACCTAACCAAACAAACTTACTTAACCTAACTCAAATTAGAGTCTACGGAAAGGTGCATAAAGCGAATCTTAATTGACTAAATTGACACTCCTTAAGGAGAGAAACCGCTAAATAGGCCTTCCTGCCATGTTTCAAATTGGTGTGGTATATTTTTATATAGTTTTGTACCGTTTTACAAAGTTTTGAGTACATTTTTTATGTATTTGGTAACTTTTAAAAAGTTTTTGGTACAGTTAGAAAAAACTTTTTGGCAAACCAGGTACTGAGCTTTGGTTTGAACATACCACCACTTCTCCAAATTTATTCTGCTTCTCTCTTTCCTTTGGAGCTAACATTTTTAGATCTTATATTGTGTTTTTATGTTTTTAAATGTAACAGTAATCTTACATTTTTAATTTTTCTGAAAACACTGCTATTTTCATAAAATATTTACAATGTTCGGCTATAGAAAATAGTTATAAGAAAACCTGTAGTTTAACATTTAATGAGGCATTACAGTATTCCACTATAACATTTTATGCCATTTCGGGAAGGAATTGTGTAGTACAAAAGTAAAAACATCTAATCATCTTCGTTGGTGTTACTCAGGCTATTGAAAACACCACCATCTTCCTCGAGGCGTGAAAGGGGAGGGATTGGAAGAGGGTTCTCAAGTAGAACAGCCTAAGCTCAGAGCCTCTCTCCTTCGAAATCTGGTCCTGCAGAAATGCATACCGAAATGTTTAGTTGTGAATTTGGCTTGTTTGCCCGTCAACATTTGTAACAGATATTTTCAAGTATTGTAATGAAGAAGAGATTATTTTTTATATATTTCCTGAGTTAAGCCAGTATTTTAAGTGGTTAATTTGCTATGTTGCCTTTTAATAATCTTAATTTGTTACCATGATTAATCACATTTCATCATTTATATTGCAAAGGAGATTATTGATTTGTATTTGATTTTTCAGTTTCAGGCCCAAGCACAGGTCCTCATTTATTAAGTGCCATGGGGTCACTAACTAGTCCTGTACAGCACAAAGTGGCTCCCCATATGGTGCCTGGTCACCCTGCTTCACATGATATACTACATAATCCAGGTACTGTTTAATTTAATGTTTATTTGTGCTTGCAGTTGTTTCCTATTAGGAAAAACAATGCAAGATTGAGGAGAATTGTATCCCAAATAGCCATCTCTTATGATATGCATTGAATAACAAGTCATGTTTTTAATTATATTTCAGTTATATTCCTTTGTTTGTTGTCACCTTACGGACTAAAGTGAAAGAAGTTTGTTGGTATGAAAATACCTGCTCTTCATGCTACTTGGTTAACTATGATGATACTTAAGTAAATATCTGAATGAACTGAAAAGAGCCAGATCGACAGATCATGTTATGATATTATTGTTGCTTGGTTCTGATATGAACTAGGTATCATGCTTTCGTTGTCTGAAAAATTTGTTGGTAATATTACAGTGTTTCCTTCTTTCACCAGAATCATTGGGGTGGCTACAAAGAAATTAACACACAAAAGCAAAACTTGGAAGCTCATTGCCTAATACCTGCAATTTTAAATCTTTGCTCACGTTTACAGTTATGCATTTTCTATTCTTCATAATGAACCAGATCCTGTTTCTAGTTATAAGAGCTGAGAAAAGAGATAGAGGAATTTAGGCCAAGTAATCATTTCATTCCAGCAATTATTTTCCTTGCCTCAAACTAGTGACAGAAGGGATGAGGAAGTGCAGGGTATGATGAAGTCCTGTTACCTCCCCTTTTTTTCGTTTAGACATTCCAACTGCTACCTTCAGTTGAATTGTATGTCATGTTGAAAAAAAAAAGATTGAATTACCCATATATTGTTTATATGTAACTCTTGTCTAGCAGTATTATATTGCTTTACTTCATTGTGCTAGTATGTATCCAGAATATGATCAACTTTTAATGGTATTTTGCAGTTTTAATGAAATAATTTTGTTTATTTTGTACCAGTTATGTTGTTTATGTGTTAATATCTTTATCTAATTTTCCACATATGTATATTACCATATATATGTTATATATGATGATACAATTATAGTCTAATAACATAAGAATCAACATGTGGTTAAAACCGTAATTGAGGAGTGTTCTACTTTAAATTTCATTAAATGAATTTTTATAATAATTGCTGTTGATAAAATATTTTTGCAGTATAATTTGTGTTAGGACCCTTAGCTCTTTATATGACTTTCAATTTACAGTATATTCATATCATGCAAACACATTAGGTGAGAAATCTGTTTGTCATCGTTATGGCTATTGTCTGGTCTTTTATAAGCTTTAGAGCACCATTTTCTCAGTTGTTTATTATTATTATTGCTATTATTGTTATTAGTATTATTATTACTATTATTATTATTTTTTAACTTTAAACTGCTAAAACACAAATGAATGTGAGTTCAAACATAATGTCGTGGCCCTTCACGGTCAAGGTTGCGATCGTAATGTTGAACAATTGTTAAGTCACATAGGTCATACGTTGAGGACTTACTAAACTACTGTTTGTGTAATTGATAATATACATATCTATAAGTAAAGTGAGTGACTATAGCACAGTCCATTTAAAAGTTATTCCATATTTATGCTCTCAAGAAAAAGAAATATTGAATATAGTAATGAAGGATCTAATTGAGAGATACACACTGAATATTTATAACCCTAGGAAAAATTGTAAAGTGGAAAAATAAGTTATAGAAAGGAAAAGAAGAAATTTGAATTGTAGCACAGTACAAAGGATCATAGAAATTAATAATGAAGTATGTCTTTCTAAATAGACATCTTAAATTAATGAATAAAAATTTTGTTCCTTACATATATCAAGCCTGTACTCTTTCTGTTCCTGCAGGTGGTGGTGTCGGTCAGAGTCGAGAAAGTGTTGAGGCCGCAATAGCAGATATCAAACAAGCAATTAGAAGAACCAAAAACCTTCCCATTAAGTCACATTCCCAAGAAAGGTCACCAATTAATGATAAAGCTCCTGTATGGATTCCAAGGTAAGGGAGAATTAAAATCATTAGTCCATTGACTTGAGCATTGGATAACATTCTGTCTTTTATATAAGGAAAGATTTATGCTTCCATCTTGGTATCACTTAGGAGAATTTTCCTTTTTTTATCAGGAGAAATGTGTTTGCTCTTAACTTGACAGTGCGGCAATTTCCTAACAGTCTTTCATGTCTTTGTCAATGAATATAGCTTTAGAGGAATTTTCATACTTTCAGCCGAGGCAAGGTTTATGCTTTCATCGTCCCGTGCTGTTTGTAATTTTTAAAACATATAGTGTGATATATCTTCATACTGATCATGCAAAATGTGAGATTGGAAGGTTCAGTATTATATTATTTCTCACAGATAGCATGTTTATATCCATTAAAACCTCTATTATCTTCTCCACCCATTTCCTGTTGTATTGATTTTTCCACTTTCTTTAAACATGTAAGCACCTCAGTACCATCAGACAATGTAGCACGGTTACATTTGTTCTTTAACTTTTTTTTGCATAGAATATATGGTGGATTTTTAATTATAATAAACATGGGTAACATGGGTATGAAGATGATGTTTTGGAAAGTTAGTTATCTCAAATAGGTGAACAACTCATATCATTTTGGACCTAAAAATATATAATCTTGGAGTGGATGCATAATTCGTCGAGGCTATCCAGCGAGGTTGAGGTTGATGTTTTCACTCCTATATCTCTGAACTTTTACTGATTCACAAAGCATAGACTCCTGTGTATGTTTGTTTAATGAGTGCTTGGTGTTGCACTCAGTACGTTATAGTTGGAGCTGATGAATTTCTTACAGCCTTCATCCGCCTTCATAACTGTTTTAGTTAGGAGTAACTTTTGTGTGCCATTTGGGACATGAGGTTTGGATCATTAATAGTGTGGACCCTCATACCTGAGCTTGTTGCCATGAATGACCCTGCCAGAAGGTCATGACATCTTTGCTTTAGGAGTCATAGGGTCACTTGAAGGTAATGATCCATGGAGGAGGACATATAATTAATGTTTTACTGCAAAGTAACGCTGTATTTGTATTACAAAGCACATGCTCATTTCATAATCAGTGAAAATTTTATGACATGCTTTCCATAAGTTGGAACTGCATTTTAATTCCCCATAATATAATGATTCAATGTTACGCTAAAATGTGAAATTTCCATTTGAATGAGTTTGTGAAGCAAAAAACTTAGATATTTGTTTTATAGATGCCATGGGAGGAAAGCCTTACTCATTGTGGAATTTTGATTTAAACAATTTGGACAATTGTACCATATATTTGAAGCACAAAATATATTTCATAGTAATATTTCTTGTTAAGTTATATTATTTACATTTCTATACAGTTCTAACAATAATTATTTTTGTTTTTACTGTGCATATTGATTATATTCTCATTCAGAACGTTTACTTGGTCTGAAAGAGAGAGAGAGAGAGAGAGAGAGAGAGAGAGAGAGAGAGAGAGAGAGAGAGAGAGAGAGAGAGAGAGAGAGAGAATTGAATTTCAAGTGCTGGGTATATACTTAATATGCATCTTTGTTGTCATTTTTGAACTTGCTTGTTTTCTAAATGCTACAAACAGTCAAAAAAAATTCAGTATGGGATTTGTAGTAAAAAGAAGTAGAAAATAGTTGTGTATTAGAATGCAGCAGTTGAGTGTTTGTGGGGGAGATGGATGAAACAAGTGGTACAATATATTGTATTGCAAGTGATATGAGGACAATGTTTTCATAAGTATGAAACATTTAGATAGGATTTGGAAGAACAATAACCTTAAAATGATTATTGCTTACCAAAATTGTAACTAATGCATCGTCTTATCTGTCACAATTATTCCCCACTTGAATGGTGGTGGACACAAATTTGTTGGAGCAAGGGAATTAAGGCTGTGTGTCCACCAATAATCATGGAAAAAAGGAAACAAGATTAATTACACATTACTTGAAAGTACTGAATAAACTGTAACATATTTAAATGAATACATACATACTCTGCTGTATTAGAATAGGTTTGAGTAAGAAAAGAATGAAATGCAATGATCTGAAAGAGGCACTATTGAAGCCAGTACAAGACTTGAACCTTCGGGATAGTTTTTTACTGGGGTCTGTATTATTTTGATGTGTTGATGATGAAGAAAAAGGAAAGCTGAAAAACATTCCACATTTTTAAATAAATGCATATGGTCTCCTTTATGTTGGATTTGATGTGATTAAGAAAAGTTAGAAATACAATGATTCTACTAAGGAAGCTACTTAAAGACATGGTAAGATATGAACTGGGCAAGAAGGTTTTACCTGAGATTGCATGATTTTGGTGTGTAGGTAATAAAGAGAACGAGAGAGATAAGAGAAGTAAATAAAAGAAAGCTCTTTGACAATACCACAATATTGGAATTGAGAATTTTGAATTTGATTGCTCCCAGTAATTTTGTATTATAATTTATTGCCCTATTTTATGCTTTAATTTTTATGGTGGGAAGAAAGAATATCCCACTCTTAATTTTTGTGTGTTGCACGAGCTGTGTACGTGAGATTCATCTTCTCAAAGAGGTTTTCTTTCATCCCATAAAGGAGTTGATAGAAAGGATGAGCGTGACCAGGGTATATTAAAGTCCTGCTGTATCCCATTATTTGTTATTCTGTAACCATCCTAGTTTCGCCAGGAGGCTCTAACATCAAGTTGGCATGACTGTATAAGCATCAAGATTTTATTGTGATTTATTTAATATTCAGTACTACGTATGTACTCTTTAGATATTTCAGTAGAAAAATATTTGTGATAATTATACAGAAGTTACATCCAAATTTGAGTTTTTATTTAAAATGTTAAGATTGATTTAAACGTAGATGTCTTTGTCTCCAAGGATAACCTAGAGGGTTTGTCATTCATCCTATAAGCGAAGCTGCTGTCATCTCGGTATTGAGTTTATGATGGGTTTCTATTTAGCACTTTTACCTTTGGAGAATACCTTTTGACACTTGAATGCCTAACAGTGTATTTTCTATGTCTTTTGAAATGTTTGTAGAAGATTTATTTGCATTGAGAAAAAAATTATTCTGAGAATGAATCTGACCATATATTCTGAACTATATACACTATTTTTATTCAAAAATTGAAGTCAAGTTTAATACTACTATATATTACATTAAACATGGGTTTAGTGTTAATTTATGGGTAATATTGTATACAGATAAATCCATCTTGCATAGCTAACTGGTTCCAAAGTGCCTTAGGCAAGATGGAATTTATGTATTGGATTATACCCTTTGCAGAACTAGAATAAAGAATATTAATACACACACACACACACACACACACACACACACATAATGTAAATATGAGTCTGTATATGTGTGGTCTACATATGACGAGGTGTTTCTACCTGTAATGCTTATAATTTTAGGTTAAGAAAATTCGTACATGATATGAAAAAGCTCTGCTGCTTCACCTCTTTGTTTATTTGTGACCTGTCTTAAGCAGGACATGCATTTTGTTGGAAAAATGGATTACTGTCATTATTATTATTATTATTATTATTATTATTATTATTATTATTATTATTATTATTATTATTATTATTATTATTATTATTATTATTATTATTATTATTATATGAGATTTGAAATCCAAATGAAAGCAAGAGTAAAATTGAGTTATGTTATGCAGTACTTTTTCATGGTGTACTTTTCTTTAATAACAGTGTAACAAAATCTAGTAGGAAGGGATTGCTAGCTAATGCCCCACTTCATTTTAATCACTTTATATGACATGCAGGGAAAACAGGGATCATCATATAACTCTTCCTACTCCAGGAGTATACATTATAGAAACACATCTGCCTGAGACCTGCAACCTAAAATGGTGCTGATCATATATCATGCTCTAATGCAGCTGATGCCTTGGATATGTTCCAGAATTGGCAGTAAGAATTTACAATAAAAGCAAATTTATCCTGAATGAAAAGATTAACTTGCAGAATGGATGGCCACATCTTTAGTGAGATGTTAATCCCAATAAAAGCCAAAGTTGTGGCTGGTTTCCAAAATTTAAACTTATGTGATTTTGCAAGCTTAAAATATTCATTCACCTTTTATGGAATATATATATATATATATATATATATATATATATATATATATATATATATATATATATATATATATATATATATATATATATATATATGAATCATTTTTTACCCCGACCGGGACTCGAACCTAGGACTTATGATTACTAAGTCAAGGCGCTACCACTACACCACAGAAGGTTAAAAGGAATCCAACCTTATAGCTTATATCTGCTATACTTAGGAATGAACGCATTCTAACTGAATGCCACTATGTTCATATTACAGATTCCCCAACCTCACTCGTGGCTTCATTTTAGCATTTAATTCAATTCCCAATCTCATTCGGGCCATGAAATTATCAAATAAGCACATTACATATGTGAAAACATGAATAATTTTTTACCCCGACCGGGACTCGAACCTAGGACTTATGATTACTAAGTCAAGGCGCTACCACTACACCACAGAAGGTTAAAAGGAATCCAACCTTATAGCTTATATCTGCTATACTTAGGAATGAACGCATTCTAACTGAATGCCACTATGTTCATATTACAGATTCCCCAACCTCACTCGTGGCTTCATTTTAGCATTTAATTCAATTCCCAATCTCATTCGGGCCATGAAATTATCAAATAAGCACATTACATATGTGAAAACATGAATCATTTTTTACCCCGACCGGGACTCGAACCTAGGACTTATGATTACTAAGTCAGGGCGCTACCACTACACCACAGAAGGTTAAAAGGAATCCAACCTTATAGCTTATATCTGCTATACTTAGGAATGAACGCATTCTAACTGAATGCCACTATGTTCATATTACAGATTCCCCAACCTCACTCGTGGCTTCATTTTAGCATTTAATTCAATTCCCAATCTCATTCGGGCCATGAAATTATCAAATAAGCACATTACATATGTGAAAACATGAATCATTTTTTACCCCGACCGGGACTCGAACCTAGGACTTATGATTACTAAGTCAAGGCGCTACCACTACACCACAGAAGGTTAAAAGGAATCCAACCTTATAGCTTATATCTGCTATACTTAGGAATGAACGCATTCTAACTGAATGCCACTATGTTCATATTACAGATTCCCCAACCTCACTCGTGGCTTCATTTTAGCATTTAATTCAATTCCCAATCTCATTCGGGCCATGAAATTATCAAATAAGCACATTACATATGTGAAAACATGAATCATTTTTTACCCCGACCGGGACTCGAACCTAGGACTTATGATTACTAAGTCAGGGCGCTACCACTACACCACAGAAGGTTAAAAGGAATCCAACCTTATAGCTTATATCTGCTATACTTAGGAATGAACGCATTCTAACTGAATGCCACTATGTTCATATTACAGATTCCCCAACCTCACTCGTGGCTTCATTTTAGCATTTAATTCAATTCCCAATCTCATTCGGGCCATGAAATTATCAAATAAGCACATTACATATGTGAAAACATGAATCATTTTTTACCCCGACCGGGACTCGAACCTAGGACTTATGATTACTAAGTCAAGGCGCTACCACTACACCACAGAAGGTTAAAAGGAATCCAACCTTATAGCTTATATCTGCTATACTTAGGAATGAACGCATTCTAACTGAATGCCACTATGTTCATATTACAGATTCCCCAACCTCACTCGTGGCTTCATTTTAGCATTTAATTCAATTCCCAATCTCATTCGGGCCATGAAATTATCAAATAAGCACATTACATATGTGAAAACATGAATCATTTTTTACCCCGACCGGGACTCGAACCTAGGACTTATGATTACTAAGTCAAGGCGCTATAAGGTTGGATTCCTTTTAACCTTCTGTGGTGTAGTGGTAGCGCCTTGACTTAGTAATCATAAGTCCTAGGTTCGAGTCCCGGTCGGGGTAAAAAATGATTCATGTTTTCACATATGTAATGTGCTTATTTGATAATTTCATGGCCCGAATGAGATTGGGAATTGAATTAACATGATAAATACGAATACAGCTGTGTATTCATGTGTATTTCTAATAAAATTGTATTTACAGCTATGTGTTTGTTAGTTTTTAATTTCATATAATCCCTCAGTATAACCAGATATATAAACATATAAATAAAGCCATTAACTTGATAAATATGAATACAACAGTGCTGCTAGCTGTGTATTTGTCATATTTGCTCACAAACTGTTCAGCGCGCGGTTTGAATTTACCGCACCAACCAGGTAGGTCGAAAAATTGATTCATTAATAATTTAATAATTATTTATTTGCCTCTGACGTAAAGGTGAAATGGCGTTATACGAGGGCCTACTGTATATACATACAGAAAATAGGAGGAAATCAAAATCAGCAACTCACCAAAGGAAGTCAGTTTGCTTGACCACACCAACACATGTAGAAAGCTTTGTTATTGCCGTGGACAAGGTGTGAAACTAGGTAAATTAGATACGGTCAGTGGTAGGAGGAGATGGGAACATATTAAATTGCTAAAAATAGCAGTAACAGTGAGCAAAACACACTAACTTTAACAATAATAATAATGTTAATAATGATAATAATAATAACAGTAATAATAGTAATAATAATAGTAATAATAATGATAATAATAATAATTAATATAATAATTATAATAGAAATAATGCTAATAACCACCTTTCAATAATAAGAAAAAAAAAATTACATATTCATGAAAAAACAAAGAGCAAAAAACAATAATAATAATAATGACAATATTAGCAATACTAAAAATAAGATTATTATAAAGCTATTAATATAATAATAATAATAATAATAATAGCAACGAAATGATTATAATAATGGTACAGTATTAGGAAGCCCGGAATTTCTTGATGCTGAGATTGATAAAATCATTGATATTGGAAAAAATCTTTTGTTATCCTAAATGGCTCTTAAATATCTGCTTCAGTGCTGCAAAATGCTTATCTCATAGAACATCCCTCCCAGACAGTAATTTTGTTTCGAATTGTAATAATATCCTAGTTATTCCCTATTTCCAGGGATGTCAAAGGGTAGTAAAGATTTTGAGAACATTAAATGATCGTTAAATTTACTACTATGTAAATACTTTTTGCAATATGTTGATTAAAAATAGTCCTGTTTCAACTTCTAATATTATATGTAAGATTCCATGTAATGATTGTTATAAGTATTATGTTGGCCAAACTAGCAAATCATTAGAATTTCGTGTCAGTCAACATGAATATAATAATAATAATAAACCTCATTTCCATTACAATACAAAATGGGTATTCGTCAGCCGGGGCAAGCCCCAACCCCCCACTGTGGAGCCCAACCACAGCAGTACCTGCCAGGAAACAGCTTAAACTCTCGGTCTTGGACGGGAACCGATCTTTCGACCTCGTGAATGCAAAGCCAGCTCGTTACCACGGTACTAGCCAGCAGGCTAGCGTTCGAAATTGTCAGTTTTCCAGTGCTTTGTTCAAGCATTATACTTTAATATTTTGTATGCCAAAATCTCAATACTGGCATGATCAGAAATGTTTTCTCTCCCTTGATTACTTGACAGTCTTCATTGTATCTACTTAATGGAACACTACCTGGAGGTTATTGAGCATGGTAATTTAGTTGACTCTTATGATTGGGAAACCACATTATTGGCAAAGTTGTGTGCCTTTTTATTAGCATGTTGATTGTTAATTTGAAATCAGTCATGCAATGAAGAGGATGTGTCACTATCTCATTGTTTCTTAAAAAACTGTATTTTAATTTTTGTATTAGTTTTTTTATGATTGTGACACCAGGATGGGCAAAAAAAAAAAAAAAGTAAATCTACCCTCATCGGGCCTGGGCACGAAGAAAACTTAGAGAGAAACAGAGATGGGGAATATTGTGACTTGTCAGAAGTGAAGGGACAATTAGACATGCGTAACGAATATCCAAGAATATTCGGTGTTGATGTAGGCATAGAAAGAGAACCGTAACTGAAGGAAGACTTAACATCGAACTGTCCTGGACAGTCTTAATCAAGTCCACAAAACCCTTCAGCTGTAGTAATAATGATAGACTGTCTGTTGCTATTATTAAAAAAAAAAATCATATTTCTTTCTTTGATAGTACACTAACTTTTCTGATTGTCTACGAAGCCTGTGTGGCCACTCTATGGGATGTTTTTATTCATTCAGATGTGTTGCAGTGTTGTATTGAGGTAGGATATAATTATTTGATTTCTTCATATATGGTATTCATACCTGAGGCCAGTGGGGTTGTCAGAACTGTAACAAAGGACAGGGACAACCACGTTTTATCATACTCACTCTTATTGTCTATTCCATCAGTTCTGTGGAGTCCAAGAAATTAAATTTAGCTCAGTAGTACTAAGGGTATGAGAAGGTGTATATATATATATATATATATATATATATATATATATATATATATATATATATATATATATATATATATATATATATATATTTATTTATTTATTTATTTATTTCCGGACATAGTTTACATAATAGCTGATCATATTCGTTCCTACCCTTTAATTATCGTATAGTTTAATTTTTGCAATATATGAAGGATATATCAAAGACTTTCAGGGATAGTGACGGCTATTTTTAAGCTGTCTTACTTGCTTTGTTTTGTGTTTCTTTTTTCATCATAAATATTATCTTTATGTTTGCTAATGTTGAATGAATATTTTTATCCATGAAAATTATTCCGAGTTCGGATCAATATGTTCAAAACTCTTTTAGTAAATTGTTCAAATGCGCAAAATATTTAGTAAATCCTTTTAAAGTGATCTTTCTGGTACTTTTGCTGCGTCAACGAGTTTTTTTCCTTGCCTTTCTTCACCCAATTCTGCTGTTTTAAATCCAATAATTCATTGGTCAGTTCATCAGAAACTACTTTTAGAAACCACTCACTGTCTTCTTCATCTATCTCCAGGTTATTGTTTGCCAACCGATCAGTAGCTTTATTGACCATTGAAACTGCATATATATATATATATATATATATATATATATATATATATATATATATATATATATATATATATATATATATATATATATATATATATATATGTGTGTGTGTGTGTGTGTGTGATTACCTAATTGTGATTACCTAATTGTGTTTACGGGAAAGAGCCCAAAACTCGTATCTTCCCGTCTCCTGATCGCTTCCATTTTATACTTAGTGATACTTATCATACCTGTCCTTAAAACTATGGATTGAGATAGCATTAACTACCTCCTCGCTTAGCCAATTCCAATTATCAACTACTCTTACACTGAAAAAGTATTTCCTTACATCCTGCAAAGAAGTTTTCTTAAGAAGCTTCAACTATGACCTCTAGTTCTAGAGCCAGCCATATCAAAATATCGATCCCTATCCACTCTATCATAACCATGAAGGAATTTAAAGACTGTCACCATATCCCCCCTCACTCTTCTAGCTTCGAGTGATGGTAAGTCTAATTCCCTCAGCCTCTCATCATAACTGATATTGCGTATTTCTGGCACCAGTTTCGTGGCATGTGTGTGTGTGTGTATGTGTGTGTGTGTGTGTGCGTGCGTGCGTGCTTGTGTGTGTGTGTATGTATGTACATGTCTGTGTGTATATTGTGTAGGTTGGTGAATTAGTGTGGTTGTGAATAAGTTTTATTTCTTTTCTCTTTAAATTGAAAATATTTTATCATTGTCTATGATGGAATTTGTGTTCCCCGTGCAGCAGAGCTTTCGTGGGAGTCGTTGCAATGGCAAATCAGATTACAGTGTCCAAACTGAAATAAATTCTTCCTCTCTTTTTTTTATGTGTTAGCCTCTGTTGATTTTGTTATCTATGTTTTTGATAGGCGTGTGATCCACAGGGATTGCCACTCTCTCTCTCTCTCTCTCTCTCTCTCTCTCTCTCTCTCTCTCTCTCTCTCTCTCTCTCTCTCTCTCTCTCTCTCTCTCTCTCTCTCTCTCTCTCTCTCTCTCTCTCTCTCTCTCTCTCTCTCTCTCTCACATATTCCTTACAGTCCCCAAATATTTTATCATGCAATATCTGTGTATTAACAAGAATTCTAGATCTTCGCAAAAATATTTATATTAAGTTTGAAGTAAGGAATCATTTTTGCGCAGTTGTAGTTTGCATATATATATATATATATATATATATATATATATATATATATATATATATATATATATATATATATATATATATATATATATATATATATATATATATATATATATATATATATATATATATATAAATTCGAGTTTTTGTTAAGGCAAATGTTATGTATTTCATGCATTCAGAATAGATAAGAGCTATTTTTTTCCGGTTTTAAGTCACGGACTCCCTTTTCTACCAAGGGCTAGGACGGTTGCCTTCTTGCGAAGGACTTGTTTTGGCAGATGTAATAAGTGGTATTTTTTTTTTATTTTTTCTATTCTATGTACAATTTTTATAGTTGAGATTTCTTACGAGATTACATTCTTTTTTAAAACAAGTCATAATAATATATAATATCTTTGAATCATCGGGTGGCCATAACTGTAGGTAAAGACTTTGAGTAGCTCGGACAACACAGCTTTCTCCTCCTCCCCCCCCCCTGTGCCTGTTATTTTGTGTTAAGAAAATTTCTGAGGAGAGGGAGGGATTGACATCTTCCTTATCCCTCTTAGTTGCCTTTTACTATACACATGAAGGTTACAAGTGTGAATCCTTTCTCCAAGTTCCGGTTTTACGTCACGGACTCCCTTTTCTACCACTAAAGGTGTGTATTGAAGGATTTAACGAGAATTGTGTTTACATATCAAAAAAATCTTGTGAGAAATGTAAAATATCTTTTAACATATTGATAAAGAATATAAATGTCTTCTTTTATTTTTAAAGATATTTTAAATGATGAGGCTTATTATATTCATATTGCATTCTTCTTCTTCTTCTTCTTCTTCTTCTTCTTCTTCTTCTTCTTCTTCTTCTTCTTCTTCTTCTTCTTCACTCCAAAATTTACTATGGAATGCCATTTCTGACTCCAGCTCTCCCATAATATCTGGGCTTGGGAGCATTTCAGAGGTCTGTTGACTCGACCCCTCATAAAAAAAAAGTCGTAATGAAATATATGATATTTTAATAACACAATAACCTTCTAAAGTTATTATATTCTCGCAAGGTATACAATGAAAAAAATAATAGTCCTCATAAGCTTTGGATGATGTCCTATAATCAGTATTCAATATAATATAATTCCCTAATGCATAAGGAGAATTAATTTTTCACTCGTAGTCAGTGCAATAGGGGAGCAAATGGTTGGAGAAAGAGTGAGAATGAGAAGGGTATATGAAAACCTCGGTGCCTCCCTTTTTTGGTCATATGTGTCATCTTCCACTCCGACTTTAGCGATATATAGCGTCATATTAAAAAAACAAACAAACAGACATCCCATTAAACTCAGTCCATATTCAAGGACTTCAATAACTTTCCCAAAGAATGGGATGAAAACAGAAATTAAATTCGCAGTGGCATTAAAGTGATGAAATCTAATTTTCGCATATGATAATAAGGAGTCTTCCCCCTGTTATTAATGGTTCTTCATTACTGCCTCTTCTTTGCTGGTTAATTATCCCGTTTTTTTTTTCCCAAGGAACGGTAATGAAATTGCGTTTGCTTCATTTATCATACTATGAAAAAAGTGCTTTTGGTGTGTAACTTAGCAGTTTGAGGGATGGAGTTTGGGGGATAATTTAATATTTGTTTTACATGATCTCATGTTAGTTCCTCTGTAATACTATATATTTATTTTTAAACATTTATTTGAGTTTATGAATGGTGAATACTGTATTTCTTTTTAAGCATTTATTTAAGTTTATAAATGGTGAATACTGTATTTCTTTTTAAACATTTATTTGAGGTTATGAATGGTGAATACTGTATTTCTTTTTAAGCATTTATTTGAGTTTATGAATGGTGGATAATATATTTGAATTTTAATGCTTTTCTATGACGGGGTTGTTTATATATATATATATATATATATATATATATAATATATATATATATATATATATATATATATATATATATATATATTGATTATATTTGTGCTTTGGTGTCTAAGAGATTTATGGATTTATTGCCGTCATCATGATTATTTTTTCCAGTTTCATTTGTATAAATTTTTCCAAGATTCGTATTGTGTTTACTTTTGTACAGTTTTCTTTCTATATTTTGTTATTTTGACCTCTTGTTCAGTACTCCAATATCGTTCTATTTAAGGAGGTTTTCCCTTTTTTTTTTCTGCTTAAGTATGTAACTTACTTCTGGCACATGTTTTTCTTGCTTCGCATATAGTGCCCCATAAGGGACAGGTTTCTCAACGTTTTCCCTAACTTTGATGACTTCTGGGTAGTGTGAACAATTCTTATATACTTGTTCTGAATAAGTGCCATAAATAGAGATATTTTCTTGAAAAATACTACAGTATTTTAAAGGAATATGTACACGACAGTCAACTTTTTAAATACGAATGCAAAGATCATTGAGGCTATGTCCAAGATAATCCATTTTGAGAGGTTTACAGTATGTGCTACATCATAGTTATATATATATATATATATATATATATATATATATATATATATATATATATATATATATATATATATATATATATATATATATATATATATATATATATATATATAAGTTGCACTAGTTATAAGTGAAATTACAACTCAAGATTCTTGAACAGGAATAGCTTATATCCACGAGAATTTTGTTTTCTTTTTATACTGGCTTGTCCTTTTTTTTTACTTGCTATTCATGTAATGTCTGACGCCTTGGCGCAATAAATTAATAAAATAAAATAAAATAAAAATCTACCTATCTATCAATTTACACATTCATACGGCTCTTATGTATTTTTTTTCTGGATGTTCTAAAGATTAATTCCCAAGTAAATAAATATTCTTATCTGTACACACACAGTTATTCCTTATGCATCATCTTTACGTAGCCAAAATTGCTTTTTGAAATGATTTTCCTCATTTGTTACCTGTAATTCGTGTTCCTCTTCCATCATTCCTGACATTTCCCCACCCCCCCAAAGTGTCACCATCCATCCGACAACATAACCAAAAAGTATCTGAATTCCAGATCAAAACTTAGCACGAGGGTCTGCCCCTCTCTTTTTTTTTATCTCTTACTTTATTTAATTTTCGTGCTTTTCCCTCCAATTCCCTTATATACTTAATCCCCCCTCCCCCTTTTTCTCCTCCTATCCTATCCCATAAAAAAAAAGTGTCACCCAAATCACTGCTCAAACTTCATAGCAAATACTCGCGAGAGAGAGAAAGTCACCTCACAATAGAAAGTCATTGTTTTCAAATATCTCCTCTTATGGTGGTCAAAAGAGTGAAAATAATCACTATCACAGAAGACGAACATTTTTTTATTTTAAATAATTATTTGTATCGTCCTGACTTATTATCATATATTGAGATTTAAATTCCTGATAATCTGCATTAACTTATATGTATAACATACATTCGTTACATTGCTGTACGTATACCAATAACATATATATATATATATATATATATATATATATATATATATATATATATATATATATATATATATATATATATATATATATATATATATATAAGCCCTTTTTCTCCTTATAAGGAGTGTGGCTGAGACAAAGAAAGTGACTCTGGTAGAGAAAATACAGAGGGGTTTCCCTGTCCCCTCACTCCGTGCCATTTAGTCGACTCTTACGACACTCAGGGGAACACGGAGGAAGTAATTTAGCCCCCTTCCTTAAGGAGGGTTATATGGTCCGCTCACCCTCAAGGGAGAACATCAAGGAAAAAAATTGACATCAATTCACCCAAACTAGATGAAAAAAGTAAAGGTCTGCTACAGCCTTCTTCTTCTTCTTCTTCTTCTTCCTTCGACCTTATTAATCCCACAGAATAGCAGGGTCGGCCGCTCGAGTCAACTTCCTCCACTTGTTCCTATCCCTTGCATCTCCCTCCTCCATTCCAACTTCAACCATATCCCTCCCCACCACGTCCATCCATCTGATCCGCTGGCGCCCAACACTCCTTCTCCCTATCACTGGCATGTTCTTAGTTCTCCTGATTGGTTCCTCCTCCCCTCTTTTTACTAAATGGCCATAGTATCTCAGACGAGCTTCCTTTGCCTTCTATATGACATTACAAATACCACACATTCTTCTTATATCTCGACTCTCCCTCCTCTCCAGTAATGATATTCCAGCAATCCATCTAACAATCCTCATTTCTGTTCTCTCCAACAGTCCCTCCTCTCTCCTCCAAAGTGACCAAGCTTCTGCCCCATATAGCAGTACAGGCCTGACCACAGTCTTGCATATCTTTACTCTGAGTTTTAACGGTATTTTCTTGTCTAAGATAACTCCAGTCATTTCTTTCCATTTTCGCCATGCTTCCCTCACTCTCTGTCTCACTGCTTTCTCAGTACCTCCCTCCTCTGTTAATACTGATCCAAGTGGTTAAACTCACTGCTCTGACATAGCACTGTACCATCTCCCATTTGGAGGTTTACCTCTTCCTGACCTCATTTACTACTAACCATTAGCTCTGTCTTTACTGGGTTTACTATCAATCCTTTCCTTTCGAGGACCCTTTTCCATGCTGTGTCTGCTATAATGACTAAATCATCGGCAAACATCAGTTCCCATAGCTCTTCATTATTTCTTAACTCTCTTGTCAAGGTGTTGATAACAACGAGGAACAAGAACGGACTCAGAGCTGATCCCTGATGGAGGGCGACCTCCACGGGGAATGCCTTAGTCTCCCCATACTTTGCCTGTACGGTGGTTCTTGTCCCCTCATACATCATCTTCACTATTCTTACTAACTTCTCTGGTACTCCTCTCTTTCTCAAACACCAATACACCACTCT
>JAXCGZ010023966.1:15000-17500 GCA_037179515.1 Halocaridina rubra | reverse complement strand
CAAGAATTTTTCTGGAATATATTTTACTCGATGAAAAATGAATCCAGTTTTCCGAGTGGTTCTCCTCTCTCTCCTCATTCTACAGTATACTGGTAAGCATGTATGTATGTATGTATGCATGTAAGTATATATGTATGTATGTGTGTATGTATGTATGTATGTATGTATGTATGTATGTATGTATGTATGTATGTATGTATGTATGTATGTATGTATGTATGTATGTATGTATGTATGTATGTATGTATGTAAGAATGTATGTATTTATATATGTATGTATGTATGTATGTGTGTGTGAATGTAGGTATGAATGTATGTATGTATGTATGTATGTATGTATGTATGTATGTATGTATGTATGTATGTATGTATGTATGCATGCATGTATGTATGTATGTAAGTATGCCTGTATGAATGTATGCATATATACATGTATGCTTGTATGTATGTATGTATGTGATTACCTAATTGTGATTACCTAATTGTGTTTACGGGAAAGAGCCCAAAGCTCGTATCTTCCCGTCTCCTCATCGGTTCCATTTTAGACTTAGTCATACTTATCATACCTGTCCTTAAAACTATGGATTGAGATAGCATTAACTACCTCCTCGCTTAGCCAATTCCAATTATCAACTACTCTTACACTGAAAAAGTATTTCCTTACATCCTGCAAAGAAGTTTTCTTACGAAGCTTCAAACTATGACTTCTAGTTCTAGAGCCAGCCATATCAAAATATCGATCCCTATCCACTCTATCATAACCATGAAGGAATTTAAAGACTGTCACCATATCCCCCCTCACTCTTCTAGCTTCGAGTGATGGTAAGTCTAATTCCCTCAGCCTCTCATCATAACTGAGATTGCGTATTTCTGGCACCAGTTTCGTGGCATGTCTTGGAACTTTTTCAAGCTTAGCTATGTGCTTTTTCAAGTGCGGATTCCAAAAGGGGGCTGCATATTCGAGTTTTGGCCTCACATAGGTTACATAAATATTTCTGAACATTTCCTTGTCCATGTGCCTGAAGGCTACCCTTACATTTGATAAGAATGCATATGCTGCCCTTACTATGCCATTTATATGTATTTCTGGAGACAAATCTGCCAGTATGTTTACTCCTAGATCTCTCTCATTTTCTGTCTCTTGAAGTTGTACTCCAGCCACCGAGTAGTCAAGCTTGGGCCTTCTTGCACTTGTACCCATTCTCATTACCTTACATTTTGAAGTATTAAATTTCATTAGCCACTTTTCTGACCACTCATACAGATTATTTAGATCCTCCTGAAGTTCTCTACCATTGTTCTCGTTTTTTACTTTCTTCACAATCTTTGCATCATCTGCAAACATATTCATGAATGAATTTACAGACTCTGGTAGGTCATTTACATATACAAGGAACAAAAGTGGCCCTAAAACTGAACCCTGTGGAACTCCACTACTAACTCTTCTCCATTCAGACACTGAGTGTCTTACTCTAACCCTCTGTTCCCTTCCTTCTAAGTAAGTTTTTATCCATTCCAAAACATTTCCACCTATTCTAGCCATTGATTGCAGCTTCCTAATAAGTCTCCCATGTGGAACAGTGTCAAACGCTTTCTGGAAGTCTAGGAATATGCAATCTGCCCAGCCCTCTCTTTCCTGTAAGATTTGGCTTACCTCATCATAAAATTCTAATAAGTTTGTTACTATTGATCTACCTTCTCTGAATCCATGTTGCCTCACTGACAAAAAGTTGAAGGATTCCAAGTGAAGAGAGATATGTTTCCTAAGTAGTTTCTCCATAACTTTGCAAACTATGCTGGTCAGGGAAACTGGTCTATAGTTCAGAGCCGTATCCCTCCTTCCCTTTTTGAAGATAGGTATAACATTTGCTTGTTTCCAGCATCTTGGAATCTCCCCCGACTCCAGTGACTCCTTAAATATGATACTTAGTGCCACTGATATTGTGTTTGAGCGTTTTTTAAGCACATGAGGGGATATGTCATCAGGACCTGTAGCTTTATGAACATCTAAATCCATCAGCGCTTTGCATACCTCTGTGGCTGTAAGGTTGATGTTCTCTAATACCGGCCCTTGAGCTTCTATCACTGCAATCTGAGGGGGTGGGGTATTTTCTACTGTAAATACAGACTGAAATTCCTTGTTCAATTCTTTGCAGATCTCTTCATCCGTCTCAGTGATGCTTCCATCCGCTCTCTTTAGCCTTAAAACCTGTTCTTTTACCTTCAGTTTTCCTCTGATAAAGCTGTGGAAAAGCTTGGGATTTTCTTTAGCCTTCCTGGTGATGTCCCTCTCATAGTCTCTCTCTGCCTCTCTCCTTTTACTTAGGTAGTCATTTCTTGCTCTTTTGTAGGTTTGCCAGGCATTTATGTTTTTTCTCCTCCTATACCTTTTCCAGCATTTGTCTCTCCACTCCTTAGCTCTTTTACACCCATTATCGAACCATTTCTCTCTGGCATGAATTAAACCTACTTTGGTGACAGGTATGTAGCAATCTATTAT
>JAXCGZ010023966.1:0-7500 GCA_037179515.1 Halocaridina rubra | reverse complement strand
TTTCCAAGGTGGTGAGATGTGTGTCTATGTTGTCAAGTATTTCCTTAACAATTTTCGCTGCATGAACTGTCGCATTGGGGTGTTGTGGTTCCATGTTTAATCCGTTCCTTAAGCTGCTTGTCTTTGGACATTCTAAAAGATAATGCAGCAGGGCCTTACCAGTTATCATTTGACAGTGTGCACACTCTTTTCTGGGGTTCTCAATGATTTCCCAGCAGCATTTGTAGCCTAGCCTGAGTCTAGCTATCATGACAGCCAGACTCCTTGGGGTGTATTTGGATACCGGTGAGGGCTCTAGCTTTGTTGCTTCCCTGTACCACGTGGCAGAGTAGGAGCCTCTGTTGACCCAGTAGTTGTGGTTTTCCTGCTTTGATCTCTGTAGTGCCTGCTTGGTTTTTGATTTGTATTGTTGAAGACTGGGTTGTATTGATTGCTGTATGCTGTGGCATAAGACGGCATCCTTGGCAAGTTGATCAGCCTTGTCATTTCCAGGGATGTTGATATGGCTGGGTATCCAGTTGATGGTTACCGGTCTTCCTTGTTCTTGATGTTGCACTAGCAGTGTTTGGACCGTGCTGATTAGGTTGATGTTTTCTTTGAACTTCTGCTGCTGTAGTGCTTGGACAGAGGAGAGTGAGTCGGTGTGTATCGTAACAGGTCCTTGTCCTTTTTCAATTGAGTTGTGCAGAGCCAATTTGATGGCAAATAACTCAGTTTGCAGAGTGGAGCAGGAGTCTGAAAGTCTCCAGGAGGCTGTAAAACTCTCCGAGTAGACTGCCGCTCCAGTTGCAGGGATACCAGCATTGACAGTACCATCTGTGTAATAGGAGACGCCTTCTGCTTGGTTGGTTTCAGTGATGGCGGCTAGAGCTGCTTCATGCAGTTGTATCTTTGAACAGGCTTTCTTACTATCGGGAAGACTAGTGGTGTTGAATTTTGCAGGGTGTGCTCTCCATGGGACTAGCGGCTTGTAGTTGGTGCAGGGCTTGTCTAAGTTTATTCTTGCCAGTTCAGATGCCATGTTGCATTTGTGAATACTTTTCAGAAGGTGGCCGGCATAGCTGTTTGGGATAGGGAGGTCAGGATGTTTGTTGAGGGCATCTTTCAGCCTTGTTTGCGTGTGGGATTTCCTTTCGGATAGCAGAGCCTTTGTTATGGAGTTGGTGTTGGAAACGTTTATCCAGCTATATAAGGGAGGTAGATTTGTTTCCATTTGTAGGTTGCATATCCTGGTCCACATAGGAGCCCCCAGCATGTAACGCATGGCGTTGTTCTGGATCACTTCAATGGTGGAGATTTGTTGTGCATTGAGGTTGGCTAGGGTTGGGGCGCTGTAGGTAATCAGGGATCTAATGGTGGCTGTATAAAATTTCCTTAGGACCTGAATACCTGCTCCTTCTTGGAGAGATGTCATATATCTCATAGGGGTTAGTCTGCTGTGAGCTCTTTCTCTGAGATATGTGATCTGAAGTTTGAAGGTGAGATGCCTGTCTATGTAAACTCCCGACTCTTCCACAACCTTTGTCGCTTCATATAAGTGTGACACTAGGACAGGCAAAGATAAATGCCCTCATAGCATCCAGGTACCAAGAAGCCAATAAGAAGAGAGTAAACTAACTATTAGCCTAAGGACAACACAGACGTAAAAACATAATAAACAATAAGGAGAAGACAGGCCAAAAATTTTTTAAAAACTATGGAGATCTACAACTAAGGCACGAAAAGGCCTCAAGTGGACGATAGATCAGCCCTTCGAAGGAAGAGAGGTCATAAGAGTTAGGGAAGGCTGAAGGAGGAAGAGAATTCCAGAATATGTGAACTACAAATTTCTACACAGTAACTGTGTGACAAGGCTCCGTCGCCAGTGGAGGAGGGCTTCATCATATCAACTTATCAGAGTAGTGATTAAAACACTACCGATAAAAGAGAGAAATAAATCATACCTTTCTCCTAAGAGGAAGAGAACCGAGATTAGAAATAAAAGGACGTTCGTTGATAAGGCTGATGGCCTTAGGTCCCAGCCCATCTAAAAGATAAGTGTAAAATGAAGCTCCCCAGATGTAAGAGCATCATTATAAGCAGAGACGGATAAGGCCATTACAGAATGTTCAGTAATTAAGAAAAAAATAATGACATAAGCGAAACGGAACTCCCAATATCTTAGATGCAACTTTATCAATTTGAGTTATGTGACTCCTCAGAGACAAGTTAGAGGCTGTTAGGCTTCCTTATATGTTTATAGAATTAAGAGGATAGATTTCGTTGCTTTTGAAGACAACTAGGCTATCAGAGGGATATAGAGATACAGAAATTGTCAGAAGTTCAGTCTCAGAGTATTAAATTTTACAAAATGTTGGGTGCCCCACTTAGATATTCTCTCTTAATCGGAGTTGAGACTTGAAGAAACAGTGATACGAGACTGATTTCGAGATGCAGTTGAAGGTCGTAAGGAGAAGGCAGACAAGATAATTATATGGGGAAAATTAGTGGTTAAAGGCGTGGAGAAGAGAGCTTGATGGGGACTGAAGAAGATAATTGATGAAGAGAAGGATCAGAGTAGAGGAAAGGAAAGAACCCTGTGGAACACCATTGGTTATGCAATGAGCTAGAAGTTGCGCCCTCGACATACTTAAATATAAAAACTTCAGAAACAAAACTGGAAATCAAAGAACAGAGAAAAGGGGCAAAGCTATAGCAGGAAGTTTGACTAGCAGAGCCTTCTACTAAACTCTGTTGAATGCCTTAAAGATGTCAAGGGTGAAGACAAAGGATTCTTTATAGTTCCTCAGAGAAGATGACCATTCATTATTGAGATAGGACAAGAAGTTAAAAGGGTATCTTGCCTTGAGGAAGCCGTACTGTTGATCACAAATAACAAACAAACAAACAAAACAAACAAAAACATTTATTTCCATTTTGTACAATGGTTATTCAACATTAATAGTAACTTATAAGTAGACATGTAATTAAACTAACAAATAAGAGGGTTAGACATATAGCTAAATTAAATGTAGCTTTCATAGAAAATAATAATGCTGTGATAAAAATGTTACAATAATGTTAATAATAAAGTAGTAAGTATGCCACTAGATACAGGATCGTTATTATCGGCATCATTTCCATATTTGTTTCCTTACAATGAGAATAATTAGTTCTTAATGAGCAGCAACTATTTGTCCAAAAGAAAACTATATAGTTTGCCTTTGAAAGCTGTGAAAGAGGATGCATTTTTAAGATGCTCTGGAATATTATTCCAGAGTGTTGGCCCTTTGATAGTGATCATCTTTGAACCTGCTTCTGTGTTTGTTCTGTGAATAAAGAGCTCACTGCTCTGTCTTGTGTTGGTTCCCCTTATATCCCTGACTGTTTTTAAATCAAATAGCCAGCTAGGATAATGATGGTCCAAAATTTTGAATACAAAAACATAAATAGCTTAAGCGACCTTATTTTCTGCCCGCAGCCACCCAAGTTTATTGAGAGCTGGTGTGATGTGGTCATATTTTCTTATTCCTCCCAGGGCAACTCGAGCTGCAAAATTAATAAGCTTCTGTATTCTGTTTATCTGAGTCTTAGTGGTAGCTCCCCAAACAGTTGTGCAGTAATTAATGTGACTTAGGGCTAGAGATTCAACAACAGTTATTCGAGTGGTAGTCTCAAAATTGTCTTTTATATGTGATAAGTACATTAATGTTCCTGTAACCTTTTTGCATACTTTATCTATGTGGGAATCAAACAACATGTGGTTATCAAAGTGAATTCCTAGGTTTTTGACTGTTTTGCTAGGTGTGATAATATTGTCGCAAAAATTAATTGTTGTGTTTTCTGGAATTTGTGCTATGTGGAACCTTGAACCAATAAATATGCACTGTGTTTTACTTTCGTTAATTAACAGCCCAATTTCTTGGAAATAGGTTTTAATTTTTGACAGAGTGTTTTCTGCTCTTAAAGTTAGCTCTGGGAGATTATTAATATCACCACTAAGGAGTAGTTGAGTGTCATCTGCATATTGTACGACTAGACAGTCAGAAATGAAAGAAGATAGATCATTTACGTAAATGGAGAAGAGGATAGGACCAAGTACTGATCCCTGTGGAACACCAAATGATACATTTTTTGGCACAGAGATAATGTTGTTAAGACGTATGGACTGTTTACGATTAGATAGATACTCGCTAAACCAGCTTGGATCAATATTTAAGTTAATACATTTACTTAAAAAAATTTCATGGTTTACACTGTCGAAGGCTTTTGATAAGTCTAATAATACGAGAAGAGATATTTTTTTCATATCTATATTATTATATATACTATTCGTAACTTTGGGCAGTGCAGTTTCCGTCGAAAGTTTCGGTCTGAAACCATGCTGGTTAACACTTATTATTCTATTTGATTCTAAATATGACATAAGTTGGCATGCAACAATTTTTTCTAATATTTTAGAGAAAATGGGTAGGAGGGAAATGGGACGATAGTTTGTCACATCTTCTCTGTCCCCCTTTTTATGCAGAGGTATTACATGTGCTATTTTCCAAGAGTCAGGAAACTTTTTAGTAACAATGGAAGTGTTCATAATAGTTAGCATATAGGATGCAATCACGGGTAGAGCATCTTTGATGAACTGAAATGGTATACCATCTGAACCATAAGAGCCAGAGTTTCTTAGGCTCTTTATGGTAAGAATTAGGGTAGCACAATCGATAGGAATAATCTTGAAGTACTCTCTTGTGTTTTCATTGGAAGAATTGTCATTTAAGCAATTACTCATATTCACTGAGTTGATGTTTTCTTGAGTTTTTTCATATGTATTTTTGCCAACGTTAGCAAAATAGTTATTAAAGTTTTCTGCTTTGTCTTTCAACTCCGTAATATTTTTATAACTTTCTGAGGTACTCTTTTCATTTGGTATCATGCTTCTTATCACTTTCCATGTTGCTGCTGTATCATGTCTAGAGTCATTAAATTGTTTTTTGTAAAAGTCTTTTTTACACTGATGAGAGATCTGACACGTTTCTTTTCTGTTTTATAACGTTCTCGGAGAGTCATATCATATCTATTCATTTTTAGCTCTTTTTGTATTTGATTTCTGATTTGCATTGCCTCTTTGATGTCATTAGTTAGCCAGGGGGCTGAGGGGCGGGTTATTTTTCTTGTTACAATGGGTGCACAACTATCTAAGCATTCAAGGAAGACTTTTGTTAGAATCTCAACCTGCAAATCGACGTTATCTGTGTATTTAATTCTATTAAGTGCATTTGTGTTGTTGATTAATGTTTCACAAAAGATATCAGGGGAGTAATTTTTTAGACACCGGAATGTCTTGAGGAGAGGCTTCCTTTTCGGCTTGTTTATGTTTAGCATAGCAATGTTCAGCTCGTGGTCTGCAATTGGGCAGGGAACTACGTCCCAATAGAGTATACTTTCCACTTTGTTTGTTATTATCAGATCTATAAGAGACCTAGAATTTGGGGTTATGCGGGTCGGTTTTGTCACTATTTGTGTTAACTTCACAGTGTTGATCACCCTTTTCATTTTGTTATCTGCTGAGAGCAAGTCATCATTAAAATCACCAAGTATGTATATGGGTTTATGACGCACACAGATATTTCTGAATGTTTCTAGTAGATGATTGAATGAACTGGTAGGTGCTTTAGGGTGACGGTAAACACACCCTACAATGAAAGATGGAAGTTTCTGATACTGCACAGTGATCCATAAATCTTCGAGCTCCTCAGTTTTTTCTAAACCTGTGGCTATTTCTGATGCACTAAGATAATTTCTAACATAAATACAAACCCCACCCCCTCGGCCATGGTCATTGCGAAATATTTTAAACTCTGGGATATTCACATATCTATTTTCAGTTGTAGGAGGAAGCCAAGTTTCACTTACACAGAGGATGTCTATGTTGTAGTCTTTTGTTAGCATTATTATTTCCTCAAAATGAGCGAGCATGGACTGAGCGTTCACATGTACTAATGTTACATTCTTACCATGTTTCATTGGGGTGGTATCCATAGTCATAGTTGTAGTTTCGACTGTGTGATTCTGCTGGGAATTCATCATTGTAGTGTGTTCTGGGGTTAGCCCATGGATCCTGGTGTCTGTACCTGCCGTTGGATGTGTAACGCTGGTTTGAGTACGTGCCGTGGTATGATCGGGCCTTCCCAAAGTTTGTATGCCTAGGTGAGTGTCTAGGGTTGTAAGAGCCATCACTCCAGGAGAAGTCTCTTGTGCGTGGACGGCGATAAGAGAGGTTTGTATCGTGTCTCTTTCTGTAGTCTCGTGTATAGGGGATTGTTTCATTAGCTCTTTGCTGTTTATTTTGGTATGACTGTAGTTTGGGATATTTTGTAGAATACCCAGGTTGTGTCCATTGTTTGCCCCCACGAAATGGCTGGACACTTGTGCCTGTAGGCCATTGATTCAGTTTGTAAGGCACATATTCAAATCCTTTCGATATCGTTATTGCGAAGGAAACCCAGTTTGGTTTGCGAGAAAGCTCCTTAATCAAGACTTCTTCAGAAGGAATGCCTTGATTTGTCAATGTATTACGTATCTCTCTCTCAAAGGGGTTGCCAGGAATGCGAATATATATTTGAGCTGTAACCCTTGCACTTGCATTATTGGGCAACTGTGGCTGTGGGGGAGAGGACTTCGATCGAATGTTTAGAATAGAGACTGCTGCTATTTTGTCTTTTCTGTTTTCTTCATTGTTTTGCAGCCTATTGCTGGGTTGGTTATTTGTGCTGGAAGATGTAATTTGGTTGTCCTGGTTAGTGATAGTTGCTGTGTTGTTAGGAGTAGTGGAGATTGACTCTATATCTTCTTCGCTGTTTTGCAACTCTTTACCAGGTTGGTTGTTTGTGCTGGGAAGAATCTTGTTCTGGTTAGTGCCTGTTGTTGTATTTCTAGGAGTAGTGGGAAAGGACGCTGTTGTTTCATCACTATTTTGTAACCTGTTACTGATTTGATTATTTATGCTAGATGGTGTATTCAGGTTGTCTTGAGGACTATTACTTTTATCTGGATCTACCTCTTCTTCACTACCACTGTCACATTCGTCTCTCAATGCACTGAAGGAATTGTGAGTAGAGACAGAAAACCTAGTTTGCAAAACCTGAGGGTTGTTGATAGAAGGGACATCATCGTTGTTAGGTGACAGCACTGAACTGAGAGGTGGAGATGTTTCTAATAGCAGTTTCAACCTAGAATTATCTCTTTTAAGTAGGACAATGTCAGATTCTAGCAAACCCATCTTGTGTTGTAAGGCTTTCACCTTTTCAGCATCTGCTTCCAAAATTTTCACCTTATCTGCAAGACTTTCTATCATTCGATGTAGGTCTCCTAGGTCGTGTGTTTTTTAGACTCTATGGATTTTACAACCGAAGTTTGAGGTTGAAAGAGTTTGTCAAGTTCACCATTCATTGAGATATTCAAGACACTTGCGCTAAAAGTGATTATGTTTGTAATTATCTCTTTTTTTACACATTTTTTTATGAT
>JAXCGZ010023965.1:0-19972 GCA_037179515.1 Halocaridina rubra | reverse complement strand
TTATATCTGCGATACTTAGGAATGAACGCATTCTAGCTGAATGCCACTATGTTCATATTACAGATTCCCCAACCTCACTCGTGGCTTCATTTTAGCATTTAATTCAAATCCCAATCTCATTCGGGCCATGAAATTATCAAATAAGCACATTACATATGTGAAAACATGAATCATTTTTTACCCCGACCGGGACTCGAACCTAGGACTTATGATTACTAAGTCAAGGCGCTACCACTACACCACCGAAGGTTAAAAGGAACCCAACCTTATATCTGCGATACTTAGGAATGAACGCATTCTAACTGAATGCCACTATGTTCATATTACAGATTCCCCAACCTCACTTGTGGCTTCATTTTAGCATTTAATTCAAATCCCAATCTCATTCGGGCCATGAAATTATCAAATAAGCACATTACATATGTGAAAACATGAATCATTTTTTACCCCGACCGGGACTCGAACCTAGGACTTATGATTACTAAGTCAAGGCGCTACCACTACACCACAGAAGGTTAAAAGGAACCCAACCTTATAGCTTATATCTGCGATACTTAGGAATGAATGCATGCTAACTGAATGCCACTATGTTCATATTACAGATTCCCCAACCTCACTCGTGGCTTCATTTTAGCATTTAATTCAAATCCCAATCTCATTCGGGCCATGAAATTATCAAATAAGCACATTACATATGTGAAAACATGAATCATTTTTTACCCCGACCGGGATTCGAACTTAGGACTTATGATTACTAAGTCAAGGTGCTACCACTACACCACAGAAGGTTAAAAGGAACCCATCCTTATATCTGCGATACTTAGGAATGAACGCATTCTAGCTGAATGCCACTATGTTCATATTACAGATTCCCCAACGTCACTCGTGGCTTCATTTTAGCATTTAATTCAAATCCCAATCTCATTCGGGCCATGAAATTATCAAATAAGCACATTACATATGTGAAAACATGAATAATTTTTTACCCCGACCGGGACTCGAACCTAGGACTTATGATTACTAAGTCAAGGCGCTACCACTACACCACAGAAGGTTAAAAGGAACCCAACCTTATAGCTTATATCTGCGATACTTAGGAATGAACGCATTCTAACTGAATGCCACTATGTTCATATTACAGATTCCCCAACCTCACTCGTGGCTTCATTTTAGCATTTAATTCAAATCCCAATCTCATTCGGGCCATGAAATTATCAAATAAGCACATTACATATGTGAAAACATGAATCATTTTTTACCCCGACCGGGACTCGAACCTAGGACTTATGATTACTAAGTCAAGGCGCTACCACTACACCACAGAAGGTTAAAAGGAACCCAACCTTATAGCTTATATCTGCTATACTTAGGAATGAACGCATTCTAACTGAATGCCACTATGTTCATATTACAGATTCCCCAACCTCACTCGTGGCTTCATTTTAGCATTTAATTCAAATCCCAATCTCATTCGGGCCATGAAATTATCAAATAAGCACATTACATATGTGAAAACATGAATCATTTTTTTACCCCGACCTGGACTCGAACCTAGGACTTATGATTACTAAGTCAAGGCGCTACCACTACACCACAGAAGGTTAAAAGGAACCCAACCTTATAGCTTATATCTGCTATACTTAGGAATGAACGCATTCTAACTGAATGGCACTATGTTCATATTACAGATTCCCCAACCTCACTCGTGGCTTCATTTTAGCATTTAATTCAAATCCCAATCTCATTCGGGCCATGAAATTATCAAATAAGCACATTACATATGTGAAAACATGAATCATTTTTTACCCCGACCGGGACTCGAACCTAGGACTTATGATTACTAAGTCAAGGCGCTACCACTACACCACAGAAGGTTAAAACGAACCCAACCTTATAGCTTATATCTGCGATACTTAGGAATGAACGCATTCTAACTGAATGCCACTATGTTCATATTACAGATGCCCAAACCTCACTCGTGGCTTCATTTTAGCATTTAATTCAAATCCCAATCTCATTCGGGCCATGAAAATATCAAATAAGCACATTACATATGTGAAAACATGAATCATTTTTTACCCCGACCGGGACTCGAACCTAGGACTTATGATTACTAAGTCAAGGCGCTACCACTACACCACAGAAGGTTAAAAGGAACCCAACCTTATAGCTTATATCTGCGATACTTAGGAATGAACGCATTCTAACTGAATGCCACTATGTTCATATTACAGATTCCCCAACCTCACTCGTGGCTTCATTTTAGCATTTAATTCAAATCCCAATCTCATTCAGGCCATGAAATTATCAAATAAGCACATTACATATGTGAAAACATGAATCATTTTTTACCCCGACCGGGACTCGAACCTAGGACTTATGATTACTAAGTCAAGGCGCTACCACTACACCACAGAAGGTTAAAAGGAATCCAACCTTATAGCTTATATCTGCGATACTTAGGAATGAACGCATTCTAACTGAATGCCACTATGTTCATATTACAGATTTCCCAACCTCACTCGTGGCTTCTTTTTAGCATTTAATTCAAATCCCAATCTCATTCGGGCCATGAAATTATCAAATAAGCACATTACATATGTGAAAACATGAATCATTTTTTACCCCGACCGGGACTCGAACCTAGGACTTATAATTACTAAGTCAAGGCGCTACCACTACACCACAGAAGGTTAAAAGGAACCCAACCTTATAGCTTATATCTGCGATACTCAGGAATGAACGCATTCTAACTGAATGCCACTATGTTCATATTACAGATTCCCCAACCTCACTCGTGGCTTCATTTAGCATTTAATTCAAATCCCAATCTCATTCGGGCCATGAAATTATCAAATAAGCACATTACATATGTGAAAACATGAATCATTTTTTACCCCGACCGGGACTCGAACCTAGGACTTATGATTACTAAGTCAAGGCGCTACCACTACACCACAGAAGGTTAAAAGGAACCTAACCTTATAGCTTATATCTGAGATACCTAGGAATGAACGAATTCTAACTGAATGCCACTATGTTCATATTACAGATTCCCCAACCTCACTCGTGGCTTCATTTTAGCATTTAATTCAAATCCTAATCTCATTCGGGCCATGAAATTATCAAATAAGCACATTACATATGTTTAAACATGAATTATTTTTTACCCCGACCGGGACTCGAACCTAGGACTTATGATTACTAAGTCAAGGCGCTACCACTTCACCACAGAAGGTTAAAAGGAACCCAACCTTATAGCTTATATCTGCGATACTTAGGAATGAACGCATTCTAACTGAATGCCACTATGTTCATATTACAGATTCCCCAACCTCACTCGTGGCTTCATTTTAGCATTTAATTCAAATCCCAATCTCATTCGGGCCATGAAATTATCAAATAAGCACATTACATATGTGAAAACATGAATCATTTTTTACCCCGACCGGGACTCGAACCTAGGACTTATGATTACTAAGTCAAGGCGCTACCACTACACCACAGAAGGTTAAAAGGAACCCAACCTTATAGCTTATATCTGCGATACTTAGGAATGAACGCATTCTAACTGAATGCCACAATGTTCATATTACAGATTCCCCAACCTCACTCGTGGCTTCATTATAGCATTTAATTCAAATCCCAATCTCATTCGGGCCATGAAATTATCAAATAAGCACATTACATATGTGAAAACATGAATCATTATTTACCCCGACCGGGACTCGAACCTAGGACTTATGATTACTAAGTCAAGGCGCTACCACTACACCACAGAAGGTTAAAAGGAACCCAACCTTATAGCTTATATCTGCGATACTTAGGAATGAACGCATTCTAACCGAATGCCACTATGTTCATATTACAGATTCCCCAACCTCACTCGTGGCTTCATTTTAGCATTTAATTCAAATCCCAATCTCATTCGGGCCATGAAATTATCAAATAAGCACATTACATATGTGAAAACATGAATCATTTTTTCCCCCGACCGGGACTCGAACCTAGGACTTATGATTACTAAGTCAAGGCGCTACCACTACACCACAGAAGGTTAAAAGGAACCCAACCTTATAGCTTATATCTGCGATACTTAGGAATGAACGCATTCTAACTGAATGCCACTATGTTCATATTACAGATTTCCCAACCTCACTCGTGGCTTCTTTTTAGCATTTAATTCAAATCCCAATCTCATTTGGGCCATGAAATTATCAAATAAGCACATTACATATGTGAAAACATGAATCATTTTTTACCCCGACCGGGACTCGAACCTAGGACTTATAATTACTAAGTCAAGGCGCTACCACTACACCACAGAAGGTTAAAAGGAACCCAACCTTATAGCTTATATCTGCGATACTCAGGAATGAACGCATTCTAACTGAATGCCACTATGTTCATATTACAGATTCCCCAACCTCACTCGTGGCTTCATTTAGCATTTAATTCAAATCCCAATCTCATTCGGGCCATGAAATTATCAAATAAGCACATTACATATGTGAAAACATGAATCATTTTTTACCCCGACCGGTACTCGAACCTAGGACTTATGATTACTAAGTCAAGGCGCTACCACTACACCACAGAAGGTTAAAAGGAACCTAACCTTATAGCTTATATCTGAGATACCTAGGAATGAACGCATTCTAACTGAATGCCACTATGTTCATATTACAGATTCCCCAACCTCACTCGTGGCTTCATTTTAGCATTTAATTCAAATCCTAATCTCATTCGGGCTATGAAATTATCAAATAAGCACATTACATATGTTTAAACATGAATTATTTTTTACCCCGACCGGGACTCGAACCTAGGACTTATGATTACTAAGTCAAGGCGCTACCACTTCACCACAGAAGGTTAAAAGGAACCCAACCTTATAGCTTATATCTGCGATACTTAGGAATGAACGAATTCTAACTGAATGCCACTATGTTCATATTACAGATTCCCCAACCTCACTCGTGGCTTCATTTTAGCATTTAATTCAAATCCCAATCTCATTCGGGCCATGAAATTATCAAATAAGCACATTACATATGTGAAAACATGAATCATTTTTTACCCCGACCGGGACTCGAACCTAGGACTTATGATTACTAAGTCAAGGCGCTACCACTACACCACAGAAGGTTAAAAGGAACCCAACCTTATAGCTTATATCTGCGATACTTAGGAATGAACGCATTCTAACCGAATGCCACTATGTTCATATTACAGATTCCCCAACCTCACTCGTGGCTTCATTTTAGCATTTAATTCAAATCCCAATCTCATTCGGGCCATGAAATTATCAAATAAGCACATTACATATGTGAAAACATGAATCATTTTTTACCCCGACCGGGACTCGAACCTAGGACTTATGATTACTAAGTCAAGGCGCTACCACTTCACCACAGAAGGTTAAAAGGAACCCAACCTTATAGCTTATATCTGCGATACTTAGGAATGAACGCATTCTAACTGAATGCCACTATGTTCATATTACAGATTCCCCAACCTCACTCGTGGCTTCATTTTAGCATTTAATTCAAATCCCAATCTCATTCGGGCCATGAAATTATCAAATAAGCACATTACATATGTGAAAACATGAATCATTTTTTACCCCGACCGGGACTCGAACCTAGGACTTATGATTACTAAGTCAAGGCGCTACCACTACACCACAGAAGGTTAAAAGGAACCCAACCTTATAGCTTATATCTGCGATACTTAGGAATGAACGCATTCTAACTGAATGCCACAATGTTCATATTACAGATTCCCCAACCTCACTCGTGGCTTCATTATAGCATTTAATTCAAATCCCAATCTCATTCGGGCCATGAAATTATCAAATAAGCACATTACATATGTGAAAACATGAATCATTATTTACCCCGACCGGGACTCGAACCTAGGACTTATGATTACTAAGTCAAGGCGCTACCACTACACCACAGAAGGTTAAAAGGAACCCAACCTTATAGCTTATATCTGCGATACTTAGGAATGAACGCATTCTAACCGAATGCCACTATGTTCATATTACAGATTCCCCAACCTCACTCGTGGCTTCATTTTAGCATTTAATTCAAATCCCAATCTCATGCGGGCCATGAAATTATCAAATAAGCACATTACATATGTGAAAACATGAATCATTTTTTCCCCCGACCGGGACTCGAACCTAGGACTTATGATTACTAAGTCAAGGCGCTACCACTACACCACAGAAGGTTAAAAGGAACCCAACCTTATAGCTTATATCTGCGATACTTAGGAATGAACGCATTCTAACTGAATGCCACTATGTTCATATTACAGATTTCCCAACCTCACTCGTGGCTTCTTTTTAGCATTTAATTCAAATCCCAATCTCATTTGGGCCATGAAATTATCAAATAAGCACATTACATATGTGAAAACATGAATCATTTTTTACCCCGACCGGGACTCGAACCTAGGACTTATAATTACTAAGTCAAGGCGCTACCACTACACCACAGAAGGTTAAAAGGAACCCAACCTTATAGCTTATATCTGCGATACTCAGGAATGAACGCATTCTAACTGAATGCCAATATGTTCATATTACAGATTCCCCAACCTCACTCGTGGCTTCATTTAGCATTTAATTCAAATCCCAATCTCATTCGGGCCATGAAATTATCAAATAAGCACATTACATATGTGAAAACATGAATCATTTTTTACCCCGACCGGTACTCGAACCTAGGACTTATGATTACTAAGTCAAGGCGCTACCACTACACCACAGAAGGTTAAAAGGAACCTAACCTTATAGCTTATATCTGAGATACCTAGGAATGAACGCATTCTAACTGAATGCCACTATGTTCATATTACAGATTCCCCAACCTCACTCGTGGCTTCATTTTAGCATTTAATTCAAATCCTAATCTCATTCGGGCTATGAAATTATCAAATAAGCACATTACATATGTTTAAACATGAATTATTTTTTACCCCGACCGGGACTCGAACCTAGGACTTATGATTACTAAGTCAAGGCGCTACCACTTCACCACAGAAGGTTAAAAGGAACCCAACCTTATAGCTTATATCTGCGATACTTAGGAATGAACGAATTCTAACTGAATGCCACTATGTTCATATTACAGATTCCCCAACCTCACTCGTGGCTTCATTTTAGCATTTAATTCAAATCCCAATCTCATTCGGGCCATGAAATTATCAAATAAGCACATTACATATGTGAAAACATGAATCATTTTTTACCCCGACCGGGACTCGAACCTAGGACTTATGATTACTAAGTCAAGGCGCTACCACTACACCACAGAAGGTTAAAAGGAACCCAACCTTATAGCTTATATCTGCGATACTTAGGAATGAACGCATTCTAACCGAATGCCACTATGTTCATATTACAGATTCCCCAACCTCACTCGTGGCTTCATTTTAGCATTTAATTCAAATCCCAATCTCATTCGGGCCATGAAATTATCAAATAAGCACATTACATATGTGAAAACATGAATCATTTTTTACCCCGACCGGGACTCGAACCTAGGACTTATGATTACTAAGTCAAGGCGCTACCACTAAACCACAGAAGGTTAAAAGGAACCCAACCTTATAGCTTATATCTGCGATACTTAGGAATGAACGCATTCTAACTGAATGCCACTATGTTCATATTACAGATTCCCCAACCTCACTCGTGGCTTCATTTTAGCATTTAATTCAAATCCTAATCTCATTCGGGCTATGAAATTATCAAATAAGCACATTACATATGTTTAAACATGAATTATTTTTTACCCCGACCAGGACTCGAACCTAGGACTTATGATTACTAAGTCAAGGCGCTACCACTTCACCACAGAAGGTTAAAAGGAACCCAACCTTATAGCTTATATCTGCGATACTTAGGAATGAACGCATTATAACTGAATGCCACTATGTTCATATTACAGATTCCCCAACCTCACTCGTGGCTTCATTTTAGCATTTAATTCAAATCCCAATCTCATTCGGGCCATGAAATTATCAAATAAGCACATTACATATGTGAAAACATGAATCATTTTTTACCCCGACCGGGACTCGAACCTAGGACTTATGATTACTAAGTCAAGGCGCTACCACTACACCACAGAAGGTTAAAAGGAACCCAACCTTATAGCTTATATCTGCGATACTTAGGAATGAACGCATTCTAACTGAATGCCACAATGTTCATATTACAGATTCCCCAACCTCACTCGTGGCTTCATTATAGCATTTAATTAAAATCCCAATCTCATTCGGGCCATGAAATTATCAAATAAGCACATTACATATGTGAAAACATGAATCATTATTTACCCCGACCGGGACTCGAACCTAGGACTTATGATTACTAAGTCAAGGCGCTACCACTACACCACAGAAGGTTAAAAGGAACCCAACCTTATAGCTTATATCTGCGATACTTAGGAATGAACGCATTCTAACCGAATGCCACTATGTTCATATTTCAGATTCCCCAACCTCACTCGTGGCTTCATTTTAGCATTTAATTCAAATCCCAATCTCATTCGGGCCATGAAATTATCAAATAAGCACATTACATATGTGAAAACATGAATCATTTTTTACCCCGACCGGGACTCGAACCTAGGACTTATGATTACTAAGTCAAGGCGCTACCACTACACCACAGAAGGTTAAAAGGAACCCAACCTTATAGCCTATATCTGCGATACTTAGGAATGAACGCATTCTAACTGAATGCCACTATGTTCATATTACAGATTTCCTAACCTCACTCGTGGCTTCTTTTTAGCATTTAATTCAAATCCCAATCTCATTTGGGCCATGAAATTATCAAATAAGCACATTACATATGTGAAAACATGAATCATTTTTTACCCGACCGGGACTCGAACCTAGGACTTATAATTACTAAGTCAAGGCGCTACCACTACACCACAGAAGGTTAAAAGGAACCCAACCTTATAGCTTATATCTGCGATACTCAGGAATGAACGCATTCTAACTGAATGCCACTATGTTCATATTACAGATTCCCCAACCTCACTCGTGGCTTCATTTAGCATTTAATTCAAATCCCAATCTCATTCGGGCCATGAAATTATCAAATAAGCACATTACATATGTGAAAACATGAATCATTTTTTACCCCGACCGGGACTCGAACCTAGGACTTATGATTACTAAGTCAAGGCGCTACCACTACACCACAGAAGGTTAAAAGGAACCTAACCTTATAGCTTATATCTGAGATACCTAGGAATGAACGCATTCTAACTGAATGCCACTATGTTCATATTACAGATTCCCCAACCTCACTCGTGGCTTCATTTTAGCATTTAATTCAAATCCTAATCTCATTCGGGCTATGAAATTATCAAATAAGCACATTACATATGTTTAAACATGAATTATTTTTTACCCCGACCGGGAATCGAACCTAGGACTTATGATTACTAAGTCAAGGCGCTACCACTTCACCACAGAAGGTTAAAAGGAACCCAACCTTATAGCTTATATCTGCGATACTTAGGAATGAACGCATTCTAACTGAATGCCACTATGTTCATATTACAGATTCCCCAACCTCACTCGTGGCTTCATTTTAGCATTTAATTCAAATCCCAATCTCATTCGGGCCATGAAATTATCAAATAAGCACATTACATATGTGAAAACATGAATCATTTTTTACCCCGACCGGGACTCGAACCTAGGACTTATGATTACTAAGTCAAGGCGCTACCACTACACCACAGAAGGTTAAAAGGAACCCAACCTTATAGCTTATATCTGCGATACTTAGGAATGAACGCATTCTAACCGAATGCCACTATGTTCATATTACAGATTCCCCAACCTCACTCGTGGCTTCATTTTAGCATTTAATTCAAATCCCAATCTCATTCGGGCCATGAAATTATCAAATAAGCACATTACATATGTGAAAACATGAATCATTTTTTACCCCGACCGGGACTCGAACCTAGGACTTATGATTACTAAGTCAAGGCGCTACCACTACACCACAGAAGGTTAAAAGGAACCCAACCTTATAGCTTATATCTGCGATACTTAGGAATGAACGCATTCTAACTGAATGCCACTATGTTCATATTACAGATTCCCCAACCTCACTCGTGGCTTCATTTTAGCATTTAATTCAAATCCCAATCTCATTCGGGCCATGAAATTATCAAATAAGCACATTACATATGTGAAAACATGAACCATTTTTTACCCCGACCGGGACTCGAACCTAGGACTTATGATTTCTAAGTCATGGCGCTACCACTACACAACAGAAGGTTAAAACGAACCCAACCTTATAGCTTATATCTGCGATACTTAGGAATAAACGCATTCTAACTGAATGCCACTATGTTCATATTACAGATTCCCCAACCTCACTCGTGGCTTCATTTTAGCATTTAATTCAAATCCCAATCTCATTCGGGCCATGAAATTATCAAATAAGCACATTACATATGTGAAAAAATGAATCATTTTTTACCCCGACCGGGACTCGAACCTAGGACTTATGATTACTAAATCAAGGCGCTACCACTACACCACAGAAGGTTAAAAGGAACCCAACCTTATAGCTTATATCTGCAATACTTAGGAATGAACGCATTCTAACTGAATGCCACTATGTTCATATTACAGATTCCCCAACCTCACTCGTGGCTTCATTTTAGCATTTAATTCAAATCCTAATCTCATTCGGGCCATGAAATTATCAAATAAGCACATTACATATGAGAAAACATGAATCATTTTTTTAACCCGACCGGGACTCGAACCTAGGACTTATGATTACTAAGTCAAGGCGCTACCACTACACCACAGAAGGTTAAAAGGAACCCAACCTTATAGCTTATATCTGCGATACTTAGGAATGAACGCATTCTAACTGAATGCCACTATGTTCATATTACAGATTCCCCAACCTCACTCGTGGCTTCATTTTAGCATTTAATTCAAATCCCAATCTCATTCGGGCCATGAAATTATCAAATAAGCACATTACATATGTGAAAACATGAATCATTTTTTACCCCGACCAGGACTCGAACCTAGGACTTATGATTACTAAGTCAAGGCGCTACCACTACACCACAGAAGGTTAAAACGAACCCAACCTTATAGCTTATATCTGCGATACTTAGGAATGAACGCATTCTAACTGAATGCCACTATGTTCATATTACAGATTCCCCAACCTCACTCGTGGCTTCATTTTAGCATTTAATTCAAATCCCAATCTCATTCGGGCCATGAAATTATCAAATAAGCACATTACATATGTGAAAACATGAACCATTTTTTACCCCGACCGGGACTCGAACCTAGGACTTATGATTACTAAATCAAGGCGCTACCACTACACCACAGAAGGTTAAAAGGAACCCAACCTTATAGCTTATATCTGCAATACTTAGGAATGAACGCATTCTAACTGAATGCCACTATGTTCATATTACAGATTCCCCAACCTCACTCGTGGCTTCATTTTAGCATTTAATTCAAATCCTAATCTCATTCGGGCCATGAAATTATCAAATAAGCACATTACATATGAGAAAACATGAATCATTTTTTACCCCGACCGGGACTCGAACCTAGGACTTATGATTACTAAGTCAAGGCGCTACCACTACACCACAGAAGGTTAAAAGGAACCCAACCTTATAGCTTATATCTGCGATACTTAGGAATGAACGCATTCTAACTGAATGCCACTATGTTCATATTACAGATTCCCCAACCTCACTCGTGGCTTCATTTTAGCATTTAATTCAAATCCCAATCTCATTCGGGCCATGAAATTATCAAATAAGCACATTACATATGTGAAAACATGAATCATTTTTTACCCCAACCGGGACTCGAACCTAGGACTTATGATTACTAAGTCAAGGCGCTACCACTACACCACAGAAGGTTAAAAGGAACCCAACCTTATAGCTTATATCTGCGATACTTAGGAATGAACGCATTCTAACTGAATGCCACTATGTTCATATTACATATTCCCCAACCTCACTCGTGGCTTCATTTTAGCATTTAATTCAAATCCCAATCTCATTCGGGCCATGAAATTATCAAATAAGCACATTACATATGTGAAAACATTAATCATTTTTTACCCCGACCGGGACTCGAACCTAGGACTTATGATTACTAAGTCAAGGCGCTACCACTACACCACAGAAGGTTAAAAGGAACCCAACCTTATAGCTTATATCTGTGATACTTAGGAATGAACGCATTCTAACTGAATGCCACTATGTTCATATTACAGATTCCCCAACCTCACTCGTGGCTTCATTTTAGCATTTAATTCAAATCCCAATCTCATTCGGGCCATGAAATTATCAAATAAGCACATTACATATGTGAAAACATGAATCATTTTTTACCCCAACCGGGACTCGAACCTAGGACTTATGATTACTAAGTCAAGGCGCTACCACTACACCACAGAAGGTTAAAAGGAACCCAACCTTATAGCTTATATCTGCGATACTTAGGAATGAACGCATTCTAACTGAATGCCACTATGTTCATATTACAGATTCCCCAACCTCACTCGTGGCTTCATTTTAGCATTTAATTCAAATCCCAATCTCATTCGGGCCATGAAATTATCAGATAAGCACATTACATATGTGAAAACATGAATCATTTTTTATCCCGACCGGGACTCGAACCTAGGACTTATGATTACTACAAAGCGCTACCACTACACCACAGAAGGTTAAAAGGAACCCAACCTTATAGCTTATATCTGCGATACTTAGGAATGAACGCATTCTAACTGAATGCCACTATGTTCATATTACAGATTCCCCAACCTCACTCGTGGCTTCATTTTAGCATTTAATTCAAATCCCAATCTCATTCGGGCCATGAAATTATCAAATAAGCACATTACATATGTGAAAACATGAATCATTTTTTACCCCGACCGGGACTCGAACCTAGGACTTATGATTACTAAGTCAAGGCGCTACCACTACACCACAGAAGGTTAAAAGGAACCCAACCTTATAGCTTATATCTGCGATACTTAGGAATGAAAGCATTCTATCCGAATGCCACTATGTTCATATTACAGATTCCCCAACCTCACTCGTGGCTTCATTTTAGCATTTAAATCAAATCCCAATCTCATTCGGGCCATGAAATTATCAAATAAGCACATTACATATGTGAAAACATAAATCATTTTTTACCCCAACCGGGACTCGAACCTAGGACTTATGATTACTAAGTCAAGGCGCTACCACTACACCACAGAAGGTTAAAAGGAACCCAACCTTATAGCTTATATCTGCGATACTTAGGAATGAACGCATTCTAACTGAATGCCACTATGTTCATATTACAGATTCCCCAACCTCACTCGTGGCTTCATTTTAGCATTTAATTCAAATCCCAATCTCATTCGGGCCATGAAATTATCAAATAAGCACATTACATATGTGAAAACATGAATCATTTTTTACCCCGACCGGGACTCGAACCTAGGACTTATGATTACTAAGTCAAGGCGCTACCACTACTAAACAGAAGGTTAAAAGGAACCCAACCTTATAGCTTATATCTGCGATACTTAGGAATGAACGCATTCTAACTGAATGCCACTATGTTCATATTACAAATTCCCCAACCTCTCTCGTGGCTTCATTTTAGCATTTAATTCAAATCCCAATCTCATTCGGGCCATGAAATTATCAAATAAGCACATTACATATGTGAAAACATGAATCATTTTTTACCCCGACCTGGACTCGAACCTAGGACTTATGATTACTAAGTCAAGGCGCTACCACTACACCACAGAAGGTTAAAAGGAACCCAACCTTATTGCTTATATCTGCGATACTTAGGAATGAACGCATTCTAACTGAATGCCACTATGTTCATATTACAGATTCCCCAACCTCACTCGTGGCTTCATTTTAGCATTTAATTCAAATCCCAATCTCATTCGGGCCATGAAATTATCAAATAAGCACATTACATATGTGAAAACATGAATCATTTTTTACCCCGACTGGGACTCGAACCTAGGACTTATGATTACTAAGTCAAGGCGCTACCATTACACCACAGAAGGTTAAAAGGAACCCAACCTTATAGCTTATATCTGCGATACTTAGGAATGAACGCATTCTAACTGAATGCCACTATGTTCATATTACAGATTCCCCAACCTCACTCGTGGCTTCATTTTAGCATTTAATTCAAATCCCAATATCATTCGGGCCATGAAATTATAAAATAAGCACATTACATATGTGAAAACATGAATCATTTTTTACCCCGACCGGGACTCGAACCCAGGACTTATGATTACTAAGTCAAGGCGCTACCACTACACCACAGAAGGTTAAAAGGAACCCAACCTTATAGCTTATATCTGCGATACTTAGGAATGAACACATTCTAACTGAATGCCACTATGTTCATATTACATATTCCCCGACCTCACTCGTGGCTTCATTTTAGCATTTAATTCAAATCCCAATCTCATTCGGGCCATGAAATTATCAAATAAGCACATTACATATGTGAAAACATGAATCATTTTTTACCCCGACCGGGACTCGAACCTAGGACTTATGATTACTAAGTCAAGGCGCTACAACTACACCACAGAAGGTTAAAAGGAACCCAACCTTATAGCTTATATCTGCGATACTTAGGAATAAACGCATTCTAACTGAATGCCACTATGTTCATATTACAGATTCCCCAACCTCACTCGTGGCTTCATTTTAGCATTTAATTCAAATCCCAATCTCATTCGGGCCATGAAATTATCAAATAAGCACATTACATATGTGAAAACATGAATCATTTTTTACCCCGACCGGGATTCGAACTTAGGACTTATGATTACTAAGTCAAGGCGCTACCACTACACCACAGAAGGTTAAAAGGAACCCAAACTTATAGCTTATATCTGCGATACCTAGGAATGAACGCATTCTAACTGAATGCCACTATGTTCATATTACAAATTCCCCAACCTCACTCGTGGCTTCATTTTAGCATTTAATTCAAATCCCAATCTCATTCGGGCCATGAAATTATCAAATAAGCACATTACATATGTGAAAACATGAATCATTTTTTACCCCGACCGGGACTCGAACCTAGGACTTATGATTACTAAGCCAAGGCGCTACCTCTACACCACAGAAGGTTAAAAGGAACCCAACCTTATAGCTTATATCTGCGATACTTAGGAATGAACGCATTCTAACTGAATGCCACTATGTTCATATTACAGATTCCCCAACCTCACTCGTGGCTTCATTTTAGCATTTAATTCAAATCCCAATCTCATTCGGGCCATGAAATTATCAAATAAGCACATTACATATGTGAAAACATGAATCATATATGTAATGTGCTTATTTGATAATTTCATTGCCCGAATGAGATTGGGATTTGAATTAAATGCTAAAATGAAGCCACGAGTGAGGTTGGGGAATCTGTAATATGAACATAGTGGCATTCAGTTAGAATGCGTTCATTCCTAAGTATCGCAGATATAAGCTATAAGGTTGGGTTCCTTTTAACCTTCTGTGGTGTAGAGGTAGCGCCTTGACTTAGTAATCATAAGTCCTAGGTTCGAGTGCCGGTCGGGGTAAAAAAAATGATTCATGTTTTCACATATGTAATGTGCTTATTTGATAATTTCATGGCGCGAATGAGATTGGGATTTGAATTAAATGCTAAAAAGAAGCCACAAGTGAGGTTGGGGAATCTGTAATATGAACATAGTGGCATTCAGTTAGAATGCGTTCATTCCTAAGTATCGCAGATATAAGCTATAAGGTTGGGTTCCTTTTAACCTTCTGTGGTGTAGTGGTAGCGCCTTGACTTAGTAATCATAAGTCCTAGGTTCGAGTCCCGGTCGGGGTAAAAAATGATTCATGTTTTCACATATGTGATGTGCTTATTTGATAATTTCATGGCCCGAATGAGATTGGGATTTGAATTAAATGCTAAAATGAAGCCACAAGTGAGGTTGGGGAATCAGTAATATGAACATAGTGGCATTCAGTTAGAATGCGTTCATTCCTAAGTATCGCAGATATAAGCTATAAGGTTGGGTTCCTTTTAACCTTCTGTGGTGTAGTGGTAGCGCCTTGATTTAGTAATCATAAGTCTTAGGTTCGAGTCCCGGTCGGGGTAAAAAACGATTCATGTTTTCACATATGTAATGTGCTTATTTGATAATTTCATTGCCCAAATGAGATTGGGATTTGAATTAAATGCTAAAATGAAGCCACGAGTGAGGTTGTGGAATCTGTAATATGAACATAGTGGCATTCAGTTAGAATGCGTTCATTCCTAAGTATCGCAGATATAAGCTATAAGGTTGGGTTCCTTTTAACCTTTTGTGGTGTAGTGGTAGCGCCTTGACTTAGTAATCATAAGTCCTAGGTTCGAGTCCCGGTCGGGGTAAAAAATGATTCATGTTTTAACATATGTAATGTGCTTATTTGATAATTTCATGGCCCGAATGAGATTGGGATTTGAATTAAATGCTAAAATGAAGCCACGAGTGAGGTTGGGGAATCTGTAATATGAACATAGTGGCATTCAGTTAGAATGCGTTCATTCCTAAGTATCGCAGATATAAGCTACAAGGTTGGGTTCCTTTTTAACCTTCTGTGGAGTAGTGGTAACGCCTTGACTTAGTAATCATAAGTCCTAGGTTCGAGTCCCGGTCGGGGTAAAAATTGATTCATGTTTTCACATATGTAATGTGCTTATTTGATAATTTCATGGCCCGAATGAGATTGTGATTTGAATTAAATGCTAAAATGAAGCCACGAGTGAGGTTGGGGAATCTGTAATATGAACATAGTGGCATTCAGTTAGAATGCGTTTATTCCTAAGTATTGCAGATATAAGCTATAAGGTTGGGTTCCTTTTAACCTTCTGTGGTGTAGTGGTAGCGCCTTGACTTAGTAATCATAAGTCCTAGGTTCGAGTCCAGGTCGCGGTAAAAAATGATTCATGTTTTCACATATGTAATGTGCTTATTTGATAATTTCATGGCCCGAATGAGAATGGGATTTGAATTAAATGCTAAAATGAAGCCACGAGTGAGGTTGGGGAATCTGTAATATGAACATAGTGGCATTCAGTTAGAATGCGTTTATTCCTAAGTATCGCAGATATAAGCTATAAGGTTGGGTTCCTTTTAACCTTCTGTGGTGTAGTGGTAGCGCCTTGACCTAGTAATCATAAGTCCTAGGTTCGAGTCCCGGTCGGGGTAAAAAATGATTCATGTTTTCACATATGTAATGTGCTTATTTGATAATTTCATTTCCCGAATGAGATTGGGATTTGAATTAAATGCTAAAATGAAGCCACGAGTGAGGTTGGGGAATCTGTAATATGAACATAGTGGCATTCAGTTAGAAGGTGTTCATTCCTAAGTATCGCAGATATAAGCTATAAGGTTGGGTTCCTTTTAACCTTCTGTGGTGTAGTGGTAGCGCCTTGACTTAGTAATCATAAGTCCTAGGTTCGAGTCCCGGTCGGGGTAAAAAATGATTCATGTTTTCACATATGTAATGTGCTTATTTGATAATTTCATGGCCCGAATGAGATTGGGATTTGAATTAAATGATAAAATGAAGCCACGAGTGAAGTTGAGGAATCTGTAATATGAACATAGTGGCATTCAGTTAGAATGCGTTCATTCCTAAGTATCGCAGATATAAGCTATAAGGTTGGGTTCCTTTTAACCTTCTGTGGTGTAGTGGTAGCGCCTTGACTTAGTAATCATAAGTCCTAGGTTCGAGTCCCGGTCGGGGTAAAAAAATGATTCATGTTTTCACATATGTAATGTGCTTATTTGATAATTTCATGGCCCGAATGAGATTGGGATTTGAATTAAATGCTAAAATGAAGCCACGAGTGAGGTTGGGGAATCTGTAATATGAACATAGTGGCATTCAGTTAGAATGCGTTCATTCCTAAGTATCGCAGATATAAGCTATAAGGTTGGGTTCCTTTTAACCTTCTGTGGTGTAGTGGTAGCGCCTTGACTTAGTAATCATAAGTCCTAGGTTCGAGTCCCGGTCGGGGTAAAAAATGATTCATGTTTTCACATATGTAATGTGCTTATTTGATAATTTCATGGCCCGAATGAGATTGGGATTTGAATTAAATGCTAAAATGAAGCAACAAGTGAGGTTGGGGAATCTGTAATATGAACATAGTGGCATTCAGTTAGAATGCGTTCATTCCTAAGTATCGCAGATATAAGCTATAAGGTTGGGTTCCTTTTAACCTTCTGTGGTGTAGTGGTAGCGCCTTGACTTAGTAATCATAAGTCCTAGGTTCGAGTCCCGGTCGGGGTAAAAAATGATTCATGTTTTCACATATGTAATGTGCTTATTTGATAATTTCATTGCCCGAATGAGATTGGGATTTGAATTAAATGCTAAAATGAAGCCACGAGTGAGGTTGGGGAATCTGTAATATGAACATAGTGGCATTCAGTTAGAATGCGTTCATTCCTAAGTATCGCAGATATAAGCTATAAGGTTGGGTTCCTTTTAACCTTCTGTGGTGTAGTGGTAGCGCCTTGACTTAGTAATCATAAGTCCTAAGTTCGAGTCCCGGTCGGGGTAAAAAATGATTCATGTTTTCACATATGTAATGTGCTTATTTGATAATTTCATGGCCCGAATGAGATTGGGATTTGAATTAAATGCTAAAATGAAGCCACGAGTGAGGTTGGGGAATCTGTAATATGAACATAGTGGCATTCAGTTAGAATGCGTTCATTCCTAAGTATCGCAGATATAAGCTATAAGGTTGGGTTCCTTTTAACCTTCTGTGGTGTAGTGGTAGCGCCTTGACTTAGTAATCATAAGTCCTAGGTTCGAGTCCCGGTCGGGGTAAAAAAATGATTCATGTTTTCACATATGTAATGTGCTTATTTGATAATTTCATGGCCCGAATGAGATTGGGATTTGAATTAAATGCTAAAATGAAGCAACGAGTGAGGTTGGGGAATCTGTAATATGAACATAGTGGCATTCAGTTAGAATGCGTTCATTCCTAAGTATCGCAGATATAAGCTATAAGGTTGGGTTCCTTTTAACCTTCTGTGGTGTAGTGGTAGCGCCTTGACTTAGTAATCATAAGTCCTAGGTTCGAGTCCCGGTCGGGGTAAAAAATGATTCATGTTTTCACATATGTAATGTGCTTATTTGATAATTTCATGGCCCGAATGAGATTGGGATATGAATTAAATGCTAAACTGAAGCCACGAGTGAGGTTGGGGAATCTGTAATATGAACATAGTGGCATTCAGTTAGAATGCGTTCATTCCTAAGTATCGCAGATATAAGCTATAAGGTTGGGTTCCTTTTAACCTTCTGTGGTGTAGTGGTAGCGCCTTGACTTAGTAATCATAAGTCCTAGGTTCGAGTCCCGGTCGGGGTAAAAAATGATTCATGTTTTCACATATGTAATGTGCTTATTTGATAATTTCATGGCCCGAATGAGATTGGGATTTGAATTAAATGCTAAAATGAAGCCACGAGTGAGGTTGGGGAATCTGTAATATGAACATAGTGGCATTCAGTTAGAATGCGTTCATTCCTAAGTATCGCAGATATAAGCTATAAGGTTGGGTTCCTTTTAACCTTCTGTGGTGTAGTGGTAGCGCCTTGACTTAGTAATAATAAGTCCTAGGTTCGAGTCCAGGTCGGGGTAAAAAATGATTCATGTTTTCACATATGTAATGTGCTTATTTGATAATTTCATGGCCCGAACGAGATTGGGATTTGAATTAAATGCTAAAATGAAGCCACGAGTGAGGTTGAGGAATCTGTAATATGAACATAGTGGCATTCAGTTAGAATGCGTTCATTCCTAAGTATCGCAGATATAA
>JAXCGZ010023964.1:0-20000 GCA_037179515.1 Halocaridina rubra | reverse complement strand
AGGCTGAGGGAATTAGACTTGCCATCACTCGAAGCTAGAAGAGTAAGGGGGGATATGGTGACAGTCTTTAAATTCCTTCATGGTTATGATAGAGTGGATAGGGATCGATATTTCGATATGGCTGGCTCTAGAACTAGAGGTCATAGTTTGAAGCTTCGGAAGAAAACTTGTTTGCAGGATGTAAGGAAATACTTTTTCAGTGTAAGAGTAGTTGATAATTGGAATTCGCTAAGCGAGGAGGTAGTTAATGCTATCTCAATCCATAGTTTTAAGGACAGGTATGATAAGTATCACTAAGTCTAAAAATGGAACCGATCAGGAGACGGGAAGATACGAGCTTTGGGCTCTTTCCCGTAAACACAATTAGGTAATCACAATTAGGTAATCACACACACACACACACATATATATATATATACATATATATATATATATATATATATATATATATATATATATATATATATATATATATATATATATATATATATATATATATATATATATATATATATATATATATATATATAATATATATATATATTTATATATATATGTGATCATTCCCATATATACACAAACGCACGCACGCATACACACACACACACACACAAACATATATATATATATATATATATATATATATATATATATATATATATATATATATATATATATATATATATATATATATATATGAATAATTTTTACCCCAACCGGGACTTGAATCTGGGACTAATGATTATTAAGCCAAGGTGCTACCAACTACACCACAGAAGGTCTAAATGGAAACAGACCTTACAGCTTACATTTGCTATACTAGGAATGAATGCATTCTATCTGAATGCCACTATGTATTTCCCCCACCCTCACTACTGGTTTCGTTTTTGCATTAATTTCAACTCCCAATCTCATTCGGGACCAACAATAACCAAATCAGCCTGTTACCATATGTGAAAACATGAATCATTTTTACCCCTTCTGGGACTTATAATTACTAAGCCAACTACACCACAGAAGGTCTAAAAGGGAAACAGACCTTACAGCTTATATATGCTATACTAGGAATGAACGCATTCTATCTGAGTGCCACATATGGATAGGAATCGATATTATTATTTGGCTGGCTCTGCAACTAGACGTCATAGTCCGAAGCTTTGCAAGATAACTTCTTTGCAGGATGTAAGAGAGTACACTAATAGTGTAAGGATAATTATTGATAGAAATTTGCTAAACAAAGAAGTAGATAATGCAAACTCAGTGCAATGATATAACGTTAAATGCCATTTGTAAGTAAATGGAATCGACAAGGAGATAGAGACTTACGAGCCAATGGCTCTTTCCTGCAAGCTTAAGTAGGTAATTAGATATATTATTCATACATACACACACACATGCATAAATACATACATAAATGCATATATGCATTCATACATTGATACACATTTGCATACATATATATATATATATATATATATATATATATATATATATATATATATATATATATATATATATATATATATATATATGTATGTATGTATATATAAATATATATATATATATATATATATATATATATATATATATATATATATATATATATATATATATATATATATATATATATATATATATATATATATATATATATATATATATATATATATATATATATATATATATATATATATCTATATATATATATATATATATATATATATATATATATATATATATATATATATATATATATATATATATATATATATATATATATATATATAAATATGTTTATATATAAATGTGTATGTATGTATGAATGTATATATGTATGTATGTATGCATTTATGCATGTGTGTATGTATGTATATATGTATGAATGTATATATCTAATTAACTTCTTAAGTTTGCAGGAAAGAGCCATTGGCTCGTAAGTCTCTATCTCCTTGTCGGATGAAGGATGCCCTTCGAATGCTCGTTTACTGCTCTTACTACTACGGCAAATGAGGACTTCATGTTGAAGATAGTATCCAGCGAAGACACTTGTACCTCCATGGGAGTGGAATCTCTCAATGCAAGTCTTCAAAGTTTGACTTAGTAATTATAAGTCCTAGGTTCGTGTCCCGGTCGGGGTAAAAAATGATTCATGTTTTCACATATGTAATGTGCTTGCTTGGTTATTGTATGTCCCGATTGAGATTGGGAATTGAATTAAATGTTAAAATGAAGCCACGAGTGAGGTTGGGGAATCTGTAATATGAACATAGTGGCATTCAGATAGAATGCGTTCATCCCTAAGTATAGCAGATATAAGCTATAAGGTTGGATTCCTTTTATACCTTCTGTGGTGCGTAGTTGGTAGCGCCTTGACTTGGTAATTATAAGTCCTAGGTTCGAGTCCCGGTCCGGGTAAAAAATGATTCATATATATATATATATATATATATATATATATATATATATATATATATATATATATATATATATATATATATATATATATATATATATATATATATATATTATATATATATATATATATATAAATATATATATATATATATATATATATATATATATATATATATATATATATATATATATATATATATATATATATATATATATATATATATATGTATATATATATAAATATATATATATATATATATATATATATATATATATATAAACACATTATCTTATATGAAAACATAAATCATATTTTACCCAAACCGGGACTCGATCCTGAGACACGCAGTTACTTGTGCCAAGGTGCTATCAACTATACCACTTCTTCTTCTTCCTCTATTTGCGTTCCCATTTTCATATGGGGTCGCATCTCTTCACTAGTCGTCTCCACTGGTTCCGGTCCATCACTTGCTCCTCCTCCAGCTGTCTCTCTCTGAGATCCTCCTTCAGTCGGTCCTTCCACCGTAGTTTAGGTCTTCCTCGTCTACGTCTGCCCTCCACGTCCATCTCCATCAATCTCACACCCTCGTAGTCTTCTTCTCTCCTCTTCACATGACCGAACCACTGTAATCTCCTCTCCTGCGCTTTCGCCGACGCCTCCACCACCTTCACTGTACCTCTGATCTGGTCATTTTGTATCCTGTCCTCCCTCGTCACCCCACACATCCACCTCAGCATTCTCATTTCTGCGACATCTATCTTCCTTTCTTGAACCTTTTTCACCGGCCACGTCTCCGCACCGTACAGCAACGCTGGTCTCACAACTGACTTGTACACTTCTCCTTTCACTCTAGCACTGATTTTCTTGTCACATAGCACCCCTGATGTTCTCTTCCAGCTGTTCCACGCTACCTGGATCCTATGATCAATCTCTCTCTCTAGGTCTCCATCCTTCGTTACGTAGGAGCCGAGGTATTTGAAGGCGTCCGCCTTTGGGAGCTTGTGGTCTTGCATGAACAGGTCGCCTCCTTGTGTCACATTGCACTCCAGGTACTCCGTTTTCTGTCTGCTCACCTTCAGTCCGTAATCCTCCAGCAAACCCCTCCATAGCTCCAACCTCTCTTGCAATTCTTCACGGCTCTCGGAGACCAAAACAATATCGTCTGCAAAGAGCATGCTCCATGGTGCCTCCTTTGTCACTTCCTCCACCATCACATCCATGAGAAGGTTAAATAGATAGGGGCTAAGAGCTGATCCCTGATGAAGTCCAACTTTCACCTGAAAAGGCTCTGTAGTGCCAACTGTACTTCTTACTCTTGTTGTGGCTTCCCTGTATATGTCCTGAACTATCTTGACATACTTCTCCTTCACTCCCTTCGACCTCATACTCCTCCACACCTCGCTTCTCGGGACCTGATCATAAGCTTTTTCCAGGTCAATAAACGCCATGTACAGCCCTCTTTGCTTATCTCTATATTTTTCCATTGTCTGCCTCATTGCGAATACTGCATCCATTGTTCCTCGACCTTTCATAAAACCAAACTGCTCACTACAATCTTCTGTCTCCTCCCTCAGCCTTTTATCCAACACTCTTTCCAGCAGCTTCATAGTGTGAGATGTTAGCTTAATTCCTCTATAGTTGTTGCAACTCTGGATGTCTCCCTTTTCTTTGAAAATCGGTACCATTATACTATTTCTCCACTCGTTCGGGATAGTCTCTTCCTTCATCACCATGTTCAGGAACTTTGTCAGCACCGGTATCCCTTCTTCGCCTAAACTCTTCCATACCTCTGCAGGAATCTGGTCTGGCCCTACTGACTTTCCATTTTTCATCTTCTTCAACGCTTCTCTGACTTCCGGCTCACTCACAGCGTCTACCTCTCCCTCCATTCCCACTCCTTCACCTCTTCGTATTCTTGGATTTTCCTGATTTAGAAGTTCTTCGTAGTAGTCCCTCCACCGCATTTTAATCATGTCGGGGTCAGTAAGCACTCTTCCGTTCTTATCCTTGATTTGCTTTATTGATGTTAGGTCCTTTGTCGATCTGTTCCTTTCTTTTGCTAACTTATAGATTCTCTTCTGTCCCTCCTTTGTTTCAAGGTTCTCATACATATCCTGCAGTGCTGCTGCACGCGCCTGTGCTATAGCCCTCTTCGCCTCCTTATTTGCATCTTTCAACATAGCTTTACGCTCCTCTGTTCTTTCCTTGTCGTAAGCTTTCTTCATCTCTTTCTTCTTTTCTATCTTCTCTTTGCAATTTGAGGACCACCACCAAGACTCTTTTCCGTTTCTCGGCTTCTTTCCAGATGACTTTCCGAGGACTTCCTCTGCCGTACTCCTGATCACTTCACTGTTCCTTTTCCACCACTGATCCACCTCCTCTGCCTCTTCTATCCTTTGTAGTGCTTTCCTCTTGAACTCCTGCCGCACCACCTCATCCTTGAGTTTCCACCACTTGATCCTAGGTTCTCCCCTCTCGACTCCGGTCCTTCGCGTCCTTACAACCAGCTTCGCCACAACTGGGCTGTGCTGCGCTCCCACACTCTCTCCTTGTAGTACTTTACAGTCTTCCACTTCTCGGATGTTTTCTCTTCGATACAGGAGGAAGTCGATTTGACTCTCTCTGGGACCACTCCTGTATGTCCGGTAGCTGTTTTTCATGAAGAACGTGTTCAGGATCGCCATGTCAAATGCTATGGCAAATTCCAGCACGCTCTCCCCCTCCTGGTTTTTCACTCCAGTACCTTTGCCTCCATGAACTCGTCTCACTCCATCATTGTCATGTCCTATATGCCCGTTTAAGTCGCCGCCCACAACACACCTCTCCCCCGGCGGGACCTCCCTCTGTACTTCGTCCATTTCTTGCCAGAAAGTTTCCTTCTCTGCGTCATCGCACCCAACTTGGGGGGCATATGCGCTGATCACGTTTATTGCTTCCTGACCATATACCAACTTGATCCTCAAAATCCTGCTGCTCTTCCTCACCACCTCCACCAGCTCCTCCTTGGTTTCGGGGTCTAGCACCACACCCACTCCATTTCTTCCTCTCTCATCCGCTCCACTGTATATCAACTTGTAGCCTCCACCCAAATCTCGCGCTTTATTTCCTTTCCATCTTGTCTCTTGTACACACAGTATGTTAATCTTCCTTCTCTCCATCAAATCCGCAACTTCTCTTCCTCTACCGGTCATGCTACCGATGTTAAGAGTAGCAATCCTCAGGGTATGGACTCGCTTCTTTAGCCGCACCCATCCATATTGATGCTGTAACCCTCGTCCAGTTTCAACAGAGGTCGGGCTCCTCTGTGCGTCGCGTGAGCGGGGTACGCCCTGGCCATCTTCGGTATTCTCTCGACTGCTATCCATGGGTTTTGGCAAAAGGGTTTTACAGCCGGATGCCCTTCCTGACGCCAACCCTCCCCATTTTTCCGGGCTTGGGACCGGCACTGGGCTGTTATTTCTAGCAACCCAGAGGCTGGGTTCTATCAACTATATATATCAACTATACCACTGATTGTCTAAAAGAGAAACAAACCTTACAGCTTTACTGTTATAGTAGAAATGAACTCATTTTATCTGAATGCCTTTTTGTTTATATTACAGCGTCTCCTAACCTCACTCGTGGCTTCGTTTTTAACATTTGATTTGAATGTCAACTATATAAGCATTAATAATAATCAAATAAACACATTTCCATGTGTGAAAACATGAATCGTATAATACCCTTGAGAGAGACTCGAACCTAAGACATTTAATTACTGTGCCATGGTTCTGTCAACTACACCACTGAAGGTCTAAATGAAAAAAAAGCTTACAGCTTAACTGCTATACTAGGAATGAAAGCATTGTATCTGAATGCTTTTCTGTTCATATTTCAGCTTCTCCTAACCTCATTTGTGGCTTCGTTTTTCACATTTAATTCGAATCTCGGCTAATTATGCATTATAATAATAATCAAATAAACACATTAATATGTGTGAAAACATAAATCATATTTTACCCCTGACCGGGACTCAAATTTCACCACTGAATGTCTAAAGAAGAAACAAATCTTACACCTAATTGTTATACTATTAATGAACACTTTCATTTCTGAATGCTTTTTTTGTTTATATTACAACTTCTCCTAACCTAACTCAGGGCTTTCATTATTGCATGCGAAAAACGAAGAAACGAGTGAGGTTAGGAGAAGATGTAATATGAACGAAAAAGGCATTCAGAAAATAAGGCGTTCATTCCTAGTATAACAGTTAGCTGTAAGATATGCTTATTCATTAGACCCTCAGTGGTGTAGTTGATAGTGTCTTTGCACAGTAATTATTAGCCTTAAAGTTCGAGTCCTGGTTACGGGTAAAATATGATTCATATATAAACTTATATATATATATATATATATATATATATATATATATATATATATATATATATATATATATATATATATATATATATATATATATATATATATATATATATATATATATATATATGTCGTATGACTTCCTGAGCGGAAACGGTTGGTCGAGGGCACGGATATTTTATTACAATGTTTGTAGAAAGTGCCAAGGAAATATATGACCGGAACCGTGAGACTTATGGACCTGGCATCGAGAAGGGCGAGAAAGGACAGGAAGTTAGCCATTTCCTAAACCACAAGAAAACATAAACTTGTGTTTCGTACGCAGGAACCTGCCCAGGAGAAATGCCCAATAACTCCTCCCCGGAAGTAGGTGGGATTCCACTTTGAACCTGGCGCTGATTAGCTAGGACTAGATCTGACTGATTTCATTGGAGAATTGGATGTTAAGCCACGCCCTGCCCTGGGGGTATTTAAAGAGCCACCCAGGGCAGAGACAGTTAGTTAGAAATTACCAGGGGCACGAATAGATCCTAGATTGTGATAGTCATAGGGTGGGGGCCATTTGAGGCATTGGGGCATTGAGGCGTCGGATGTGTTGTACTCTAGAATAAATATAAGTAAAGGAACTACTGCTTGTCCATTCTTACCTTGTACCCATCAGGTACTAATAGTTCGAACTAAATAAACCACGCTACCATAATAATTAAAGTTATATACGTAGAAGGAAAAGCCCTACGTCAGTAGTGTCATTAGACGAGATAATAATAAAACCTCCACGTCAGTGGCGGCATACTGTGGAAGAGCTATATCCACTACGTCAGTGGTGGCGTACGCTGGGATAAAAGAAACCACTACGTCAGTGGTGGCAGTGCGGTACGGATCTTCACGAGAAAAAAAAAAAAAAAAATAACATACGAAGAGACAGGTGAATGCCAGTGCAGACCCGTGAAAAGAAAATAAGAATGGCAAAAGCAGAAATCCAACATCTCCCAATTCAAGAAATGAGTGACGAGGCCAAACACCGGAGAATTCTCGAACTGGAGGAGCAAGTGCGGCGCCTACAAGCACGCGCCGACGCCGCTCCGTCGAGAAGGAACTTGGCCGACGCCGACGCCTCAAACATCGACGAACAGCCTGCCGCTCCCAACCCCGTGGTGACACCGGGAACGCAGCCGGCCAAGCCCCCACCCTGTGCCCTGGTTGTAAAGACGCCTCGGGTCAAGAATTCACTTTTATACCTCGACGGCGCAAATGTAAAAGACCGTGAATGTCCGTCCATAATTCCCGCGACCGACTTCCTGAAATACTTGGGTCTGCGGATGAGAAGTGACGAGTGCTCAAATAGAGAATATTATAAAACTTTGAAGGAACTATTTCTCAGATATTTCTTAGTGAGCCGAAGTGTGACCGGAGCATTGAGTGAAAATGCCCATTACAAGAGGTATAAGTTGCCGGATCCGACCAAGAAGACGGCGATTCGACGATTTTACTCAAAGAGAAGAAGGAAAACCCGATCCTTCCTTGCCTTCTGTCATGAAGCTCTCCAGGACAACCTCCTTAAAATAAGCTAAGTACTTGTGATCTGTATCCAGTGAGTAATGGGACAATTAGTAAAAGAAATTGAGGTCGGTGGACGCCGCCATTTTATCTTGTAGTTATGCTTTGACTCAGCCAACCCGCTTATAAGGGGTGTGGCGCTTAATAAGTTGATAAAAGTAGAATTTCTGTACCCATTTCTAACATGGATAATTTGTACTAATAGCTATAAGCAGTAATAAACTCCGTTTTTTGTTATAATTTGAGTAATGTAAAGAATTTGCGTTGGAAGTGCGTTCCATTTATTTGTATTAATGCTTAGATTGAATTTTAAGAACGCGAAAGTATCGATTTTTAATTGAAAAAATTTAATGCACGTGAAATCACTATTACAGTCTATTAATTTCTAAAGCGTAACAATTATAGTGAGAAATATACGTGCATCTGCTTTTGAGAGTTTCATAAACCACGTGTGGTTTTCGAGAAAGGAATGCGGAAGTGACCATTCGGTCTCCCAACCTCGTTATTGTGAATCTGTAGTAATTGTACTGAGCTTTGATATTTTAAAGTACGTGTAAAATCATTGTTATATTAATTTCTTAAAGCGTAAGAAATCGAGTGTTACGATTGCGCCTGTTTTTAAGTTTTTTTTCTTTGTTTTTATCCGCGGGAGTAATGTTTTAACGAGAGAAAGACATAAACGACAGATCGTTCTTTTTGTGTTAGGATGAAGGGATTAACATTACGATACGTGTGTGGCATGTTCTTTTTGAAGAATAAGAAATTTTCGTGATATTAGTTAGAGATGAGTTTTTTTATTTCACGCTATGCAGGTGAAAGTAACAGTAGATTAGAGTAATTTGTGCTGTCCTAGAATAGGGAAGGTTTTTCAGTGTCACCCAAACGTAGCTTCAAGGGAGTAGAATGTTCGTTTGTTCGTTAGAATGGGACTTAGGACTGGTGAGAAAGTCTGTGACCGCACGGCTCAGCCGAGATTTCACCTTTACTCTTCTTCAGAGAGACTGGGGAAGGAAAACCAACGTTGTAAATAAAAGGGATCTTCACAGACAGAAAGGAGATGATTGACTTGAAAGTGATATAGCGAATGTGATAGCGAGTGAGTATGAATGACTGGGGGTATAATGGGAGGGTTGCTCTAGGGGGTGAAATCGCGGAAAGCACCGTTAGGAAGCATGATTGGGGAGTCTGCGAGGATCGTTCCCCTGCTCCGCCAGGTCCTTCTGCATGCCATATCAGAGTGTATTTATGGGAGGTGATGCGCTGTTGCAATATCTAGTGAGGGATATGGATGAGAAGGTAATTCTCCACCTGCCCAGATATGGTTGAAATGCCGAGTTTGTTTTATTTTTTGTTTTGTCCCCTACTCCGCCATTGAGATTATTATTCGATTTCCGAGAGATTCCAAGATAGATGTTACGTGATAAAGGACGTGAATCTATGAATGATTCTTTATTTTCTTTGCTAGCTGCAGTATATACATTATTTGTCTGAAGAGATATGTTAGATTGATAAAGTAAAACTTTGCGAGTTTTAGCCATGATAATGTTTTATCAAAATTATTTCGGCTTGGTCATAGAGTGAGAGCTGACACGAAATGACAACAAGAATGTTACACAGCTGTATCCCGTATTTGAGAGAGCAGATATAAGTCAAATTCGAGATAGTAAAAGAAGATATATATTTTATGTTTGAATTGTTTATGTACAACTCCGTACGAGATTTTGAAGTTTAAGCAAAATGCATTCCTTACTGTTGATAATGAAATATACTTTTTGTTTTTATTATTGCATACACAGAGATAGACTTTTTATATTCTTAGATACCCGTTTTTGTTATAGTTCTTTTTGTATTGAAGAAATCTTTAAAACCTTACTTAAAGGATTCTGAAAAGATTATCCAGAGATAACCGTGGTTAATCCCTATCATTTTCATGAATTTTAGATTACAATCGGGCTAATTAAAGATAATTGAGATTATTAGAGATTATTTGCTGAGTTTTAAAGTTAAAATTAATGACGCTTAAGTCCTTTTTAAGAAGTTATTAAGAAAAGGATATTTGTACTTTTGTTGATAGTAGTAGGGATACTGTCACATATGATTTTAGTTTTTTTGCTTTAATTTCATCAGTGTGTGTGCTTCGACTTAACCCTCTGATTTATAGTATGAAAAGAGAGAGAGATTGTCATTATAGACAAGGATGTGTATGCTGTTACAGTAAAGTCCTTATCAAGATTAAACAGAGAGGAATGGATTTATGCTTCGACAGTTCTGCAGTTGTACACTAAGTTCTTTTTGCTTTTGTTTTGTTAATGAGGAAATGAGAATAGCCGCTGACAATAAACATAAGACTCTATCGATAGTCATTGCTAACGTTTGTTCACGTTCATTTGTTTACTTATTTTATTATTAGAGATACTCTGCGACAATTTTTTATTTTCAGTACAAGTAAAAGACAGAGGCCCAGCTCAGCTGACTTGTGAGTGAAAAAACCGCAGCGTATTTCACGGTCACTCTCTCTCTCTCTCTCTCTCTCTCTCTCCTACCTTTCACTCGACTCTGAAACTGACAGAGACCTCTCCTGCTGCTAACAGAACGTTGCCGTCTTTGATTTTTCCTTTTTGTTTTTATTCCAGCGAAGCTAGGCGATAATTATGCTTACATTTTATTTCAGTTGATAGATTGTTGCATGCTGTTATTGCATAAATACTGATAAGACATCGGTAGTACCGCCATTTGCATAAATATTTTTGCCACATGTCGCAACTGTTTAGAGGATAGATAGAACTCCCATTGACAAATTGTGGAGCCAGCAAGTTGCCACTTATGCTATATATATATATATATATATATATATATATATATATATATATATATATATATATATATATATATATATATATATATATACATTGACTATGACAGCAGGAATTTAAATAGTAAAAGAGACTGTGTTGGAATGAGCATCACTATGAAATATAAGTATAGAACTCTGTTCTTACTTCTGAATATCAATCTCCATTGTATATATATTGATATTTTTGATATAGTATATTTATTTTTATTGTTTATTATTCTTATTTGTAGATCATGATTATTAGTAATGTTATTGTGTTGACTGATATCGTTGCTATCTCTCAATGGCCTGTTGCTAATTATTATTTTTGAAATGAAATCAGCAGTAACTTGATGATTTATATCTTTTATCTGAATTCATACTTGATGTTACTGTAGCCACCGCTAATAAGAATGTTTCTTTAGTGGCTTCTCTCAGCATTTAATGATTGTTCTTTTTGACATTTATAGTAGAGTAATGCTATGTAGCAGTTGCTAAGTCCTAAGTATCTTGGAATAATAATCTAGTTGTGTAGACACATACCTTCCATCACCACCCTATTCCTAGGCAGCCCCGACCTGCAAGTTCTAAAAGTCTTTAGATTTTGTCCGTCAGACAAGTCCCTAGTGCCCATTGAATAGAGATTGCAATCACTTGCAGTTGCAGGGGAGGCAAAGTATAGCCTCGATTACCAATGTATGGCCATTGTTGGTACCCTGAAGTCATAGGGAACCTTTCTTACAACTGTAGTAGTGATATAGGTTCAAACTTTCATCCCGAGATCTACTTCGAAGGTACGTGCGAGGGCCGTAAAGGAAGAGAAACGCTGTGACGTTGCAGGTCTCCTGCGTGGGGGATCTTAGTCAAGATCGGCCGAGGGCAGGACGAGAAAGCCAGGCTGGAAGGATTCGCGGGATGGGGCCCAGTCCTTGTCCTTTTTGTTTTGCCTAACCGAGTAACGGAGATATGGGAACAAACCTGGGCCTGCAGCAAGGACGGCGGGGGATTGGAAAGCGTAAGAATCCCCGTGGGAAACCGGGGAATCGCACCTAGCAAGAATTCATGAGTAAAGGACAGAGAAAGTAAAAGGCGTCCTGGACAGAGAAATTTAAAAGTCGTCCTAGACAGAGAGAACGAAAGTCGTCCTAGACAGAGAAAACGGAAGTCGTCCTAGACAGAGAAAACGAAAGTCGTCCTAGACAGAGAGAACGAAAGTCGTCCTAGACAGAGAAATTTAAAAGTCGTCCTAGACAGAGAAAACGAAAGTCGTCCTAGACAGAGAAAACGAAAGTCGTCCTAGACAGAGAAAGTAAAAGTCGTCCTAGACAGAGAAAGTAAAAGTCGTCCTATCCATTGGTCTCTGAATAGTAATATAATATGAACGTAAAACATGTTTTGTTTCAGGAGTAGTTTTTAAGGCTTAATTTTAAGACAAATCAATGCCCCTAATAATGATAGGAATAGAACTTATGACGGTAGGGTCTCTTATAGAAATTACTGTTGATGTTATAATCTATTGCATTTTACCTGTTTATACACGCTAATACTCTACTTAATTGTTTGCTAATGTTCTAAACGAGTCATGATCTTACTGTACTTAACTCAATTTTGCCTTTTAAAACGAGAGAAGTAGATGAATTAATGTTTTGATTTAAACTGACCTTTTGATCTTAATTAATGTTCAATATTAGTTTCACACTGGAATTATGTTGTTTAAATATAAGAATATGTTTGTATTTCAGATTTCCAACAAGGACATAGACCCTGCATGCTCTAGTTGTCTGTAAAGGTACTCTCTATATGTTATGTTTGTGTAATTCGCATAGGAATTCTTAGAAAATAGCTTAAATAATTCGGCCCCATTTCTATTGTAAACTAATGTTAGCTAGGATATGTCCAAGAGCTCCCGGAAAATTAGCCCATGCTTCGACTGAAATAAGAGATATTTCAGTTTTGGTTGGGAGGGATGTCGTATGACTTCCTGAGCGGAAACGGTTGGTCGAGGGCACGGATATTTTATTACAATGTTTGTAGAAAGTGCCAAGGAAATATATGACCGGAACCGTGAGACTTATGGACCTGGCATCGAGAAGGGCGAGAAAGGACAGGAAGTTAGCCATTTCCTAAACCACAAGAAAACATAAACTTGTGTTTCGTACGCAGGAACCTGCCCAGGAGAAATGCCCAATAACTCCTCCCCGGAAGTAGGTGGGATTCCACTTTGAACCTGGCACTGATTAGCTAGGACTAGATCTGACTGATTTCATTGGAGAATTGGATGTTAAGCCACGCCCTGCCCTGGGGGTATTTAAAGAGCCACCCAGGGCAGAGACAGTTAGTTAGAAATTACCAGGGGCACGAATAGATCCTAGATTGTGATAGTCATAGGGTGGGGGCCATTTGAGGCATTGGGGCATTGAGGCGTCGGATGTGTTGTACTCTAGAATAAATATAAGTAAAGGAACTACTGCTTGTCCATTCTTACCTTGTACCCATCAGGTACTAATAGTTCGAACTAAATAAACCACGCTACCATAATAATTAAAGTTATATACGTAGAAGGAAAAGCCCTACGTCAGTAGTGTCATTAGACGAGATAATAATAAAACCTCCACGTCAGTGGCGGCATACTGTGGAAGAGCTATATCCACTACGTCAGTGGTGGCGTACGCTGGGATAAAAGAAACCACTACGTCATATATATATATATATATATATATATATATATATATATATATATATATATATATATATATATATATATATGCACACACACACACACACACACATATATATATATATATATATATATATATATATATATATATATATATATATATATATATATATATATATATATATATATATATATATATATATATATATATATATATATATATATATGTATCCATTCTCATTACCTCACATTTTGAAGTATTGAATTTCATTAGCCACTTTTCTGACCACTCATGCAGATTATTTAGATCCTCCTGAAGTTCTCTACCATTGTTCTCGTTTTTTACTTTCTTCACAATCTTTGCATCATCTGCAAACATATTCATGAATGAATTTACAGACTCTGGTAGGTCATTTACATATACAAGGAACAAAAGTGGCCCTAAAACTGAACCCTGTGGAACTCCACTACTAACTCTTCTCCATTCAGACACTGAGTGTCTTACTCTAACCCTCTGTTCCCTTCCTTTTAAGTAAGTTTTTATCCATTCCAAGACATTTCCACCTACTCCAGCCATTGCTTGCAGATTCCTAATAAGTCTCCCATGTGGAAAAGTGTCAAACGCTTTCTGGAAATCTAGGAATATGCAATCTGCCCATCCCTCTCTTTCCTGTAAGATTCGGCTTACCTCATCATAAAATTCTAATAAGTTTGTTACTGTTGATCTACCTTCTCTGAAGCCATGTTGCCTCACTGACAAAAAGTTGAAGGATTCCAAGTGAAGAGAGATATGTTTCCTTAGTAGTTTCTCCATAACTTTGCAAACTATGCTGGTCAAGGAAACTGGTCTATAGTTCAGAGCCGTGTCCCTCCTTCCCTTTTTGAAGATAGGTATCACATTTGCTTGTTTCCAGTATCTTGGAATCTCCCCTGACTCCAGTGACTTTTTAAATATGATACTTAGTGCCACTGATATTGAGTTTGCGCAGTTTTTAAGCACATGAGGGGATATGTCATCAGGACCTGTAGCTTTATGAACATCTAAATCCATCAGCGCTTTGCATACCTCTGTGGGTGTAAGGTTGATGCTCTCTAATACCGGCCCTTGAGCTTCTATCTCTGCAATCTGAGGGGGTGGGGATTTTCTACTGTAATTACTGACTGAAACTCCTTGTTCAGTTCTTTGCAGATCTCTTCATCCGTCTCAGTGATGCTTCCATCCGCTCTCTTTAGCCTTAAAACCTGTTCTTTTACCTTCAGTTTTCCTCTGATAAAGCTTGGAAAAGTTTGGGATTTTCTTTAGCCTTCCTGGTGATGTCCCTCTCATAGTCTCTCATTTCCTCTCTCCTTTTACTTAGGTAGTCATTTCTTGCTCTTTTGTAGGTTTGCCAGGCATTTATGTTTTTTCTCCTCCTATACCTTTTCCAGCATTTGTCTCTCCACTCCTTAGCAATTTTGCACTTATTATCGAACCATTTCTCTCTGGCATGAATTATACCTATTTTGGTGACAGGTATGCAGCAATCTACTATCTTCCCATATTTCTCACAAAAGATGTCATACATTTCTTGTACAAATTTGTTGTAAAGTAAGGTTCTCCAGTCAATAACTGCAAAAAGCTCATTCATTTTGATGTAATCTCCTTTCGGATAGTTCCTCCTGTCCTCAGAGCCTCTACTCTCAGGCAGAATATCTTCAATGATATACTCCATCAACAACATACAGTGGTCACTCTTTCCAATTGGTGGTTCATTCTCAATTTTTTCAATATCCAACACATTATCTGGGAATACTAGATCAAGTAGTGATGGCTCATCCCCACCCCTGGCCCTCGTTGGTTCCATTATATATTGGTGTAGGAAATTCCCATGTATGCAATCAAGGAATCTTGCCCCAAATGAGTCCTCACCACTGTGTGGGTCAAGATTTATCCAATCTATCTCTTTATGATTAAAATCTCCCATAATCAAAATCCTACATTTTCTCTCCCGTGCCATGTTAACAACTGAGTTTATGACTTCAATAGTACCTATATGACTTTCCTCATAAACTTCTAGTCTATTCTGGTTCCTTGGTGGGTTACATACAACAGTTAGTATTATGCTCTCTTACCCAGTATTTATGCGAGCAACAAGAAATTCCTTGAACTCACTTTCTATAGCCAAGTTTATTTCTTCAACTTGAATCCTTTCACTTATGAGCAGTGCTATCCCTCCACCAGTCCTCTCAGATCTGTCAACCCTTAATATTCTGAAGCCCTTAGGAAAAACTGTGACACTGTTTATGTCCTCACTCAACTTAGTCTCTGTAATTGCTACTATATCTGCCTTACTGTTGTGAATCCTATCTTTTAATTCTACTGCCTTACCAGCTAATCCATCAGCATTTGTGTATAACAATCTTAATGAGGTCCCATCCTCTGATCTTCTGTCATTATTTTCTTTATCTCCCCTTTGTCTGGAAGAACTCTGAAATGAAAATTTTTCTTCTCCTCTTCATTTCTTTCTTCATTTAACCTTCTTGCCTCTTCCAACAAGTTTTTGATCTTTCCCATCTCTTCCTGTGTTCTGTATCGTCAATGAACACTTCTTTGAATTCTTGAAGGTTTTTTGAACTTTTTTCCTCAACAATATTTCCCTACATGTTTCCCCTCTCTCAAAGGTTACTTTTGTTGGTCTCGGCTTTCCTTCCCTCGAATATTTGCCTAGTTGGTGTATGTTTACAATATCCTCAGGACCACAAACTACTCCAAGCTTTCTTATCAGGTCTACAACCCTAGCTTTATTTTCTTCAAGTCTCCCTCGCCGTGTTGGCTCCTGGGATTCGCTTATGCCTGAGATTACCACTGTCTTCTCTTTATCGAGTGCCTGTTTGATGAGTGGGTTTGCCCTTTCCATCACAACGTCTTTCATTTTTTCGATTAGTGTCTCTTTATAGTCAACTGTTTGTATGTTTTCCAGTGCCACCACCTTTACAGCCTCTTTTACTGCCACATTCCCCTTTAGTACATCAGCAAAGGAAGTTTTCATGGCATCATTTTCCATATTCAGCTCCTGGAACTATTTTCTAAACTATGCAATGTTTTCCTTAATCTGGACATTCCAAGCTGCAATCTCGTCCCTCTCCGAAGAGAGCAGTGAACTAACATCTAATTCCTTAACTTAAAAATTTGACTATGGTAATTTGAGGATATAAAGAAAAAGAAAAAAATGCAACAAAAACAAAGTCAAACCTGAAGGAAAATTCGAATTTGTGTCTGAGGAGGCACCCACCTGTTTCAGCTATATATTCTTCTTAACTGATAAACTCACTTGCTAAGCAAGATATGTTATTACAGGATCAGACTTTTCCTTTAACTCAATATATATACAAAATAAATAAAATAGTAAAAGAGAAAGCTTAAAGAAAAGAAAAAAAATGAAGAAAATAAGACAGCTGTACTACTTGGCAACTTAACTCAGTACTGTTGACAGGTGTATTTTTGGTATTTATTCAATTATTCAATTATTTCGTGTATCAAAACTAGCTATCAAATTAATATAAATGGGAAGGATACTGATTTTAACAATATATGGAACCACAGGATCAGGTGAACGACTTAATAGCTCTCCCCAATTTACACAAAAAATTAGGTAATGTGATGTGATGGCTTCACCTCTGGCAACTCTTCTAAGTTTCCTTCAAGGCAGAACAGGGCAGCTTCTTCTCTTTCCCCTCACGAAAATGTTCTCGATTTTTTTCCTTTAATATTTTGGACAGTCTCGTCATACAACAAATATAAGTTTTTACTCACAATACTCTGCAGGATTTCTTATTTAAGGAAATTATGTATGATTTACGCACTATATTCTTAGTCACTCAAAAACACAAGGAAAAGTTTAAGAGATACTGAATACTTGTGTACTGAATATATATATGTGTGTGTGTATAAATATATATATATATATATATATATATATATATATATATATATATATATATATATATATATATATATATATATATATATATATATATATATATATATATATATATATATATATATATATATATATATATATATATATATATATATATATATATATATATATATATATATATATATATTTAGCTATCTACCTTGGTTGTTTCCCGCTTAAATTGGGGGGTAGCCGACATCAAAGAAAGAAAACAACAAGGGGATTACTTTGCTCTATGGGCAATGACGAGGGAGCTAGTGACCGTTCAGATGGCACTGTTGGAGTGCCACAGCCCATCCTCCCGGCTCTTCCACAACCTGTGTCGCTTCAAAGCCGCCAACTCGTCCTACTGCCCCTACCACAGGGCTACCTCTGTAAGATGCAGCCCCGTGGTAACAGCAGATGCCCATCAGAGCTGCGTCACAATCGCTCTCCACTCATTCCTATTCCTAGCACGCTCGCTTGCTTCCCTCACATCCATCCTCCTATCATTCAGGGCTCTCCTTACTCCATCCATCCATCCAAACCTAGGCCTCCCTCTAGCATTTCTCCCATCAACTCTCGCATTCATCACCTTTTTCAACAGTCTTTCATCATCCATCCTTTCCACATGGCCAAACCATCTCAGAACATTCATATCTACTCTGGCTGCAATTTCTCTCCTCACACCCATTCTTGCTCTCACCACTTCATTCCAAACCCTATCCAACCGAGATACACCAATCATACTCCTCAGGCATTTCATCTCAAACACATTTAGTTTCCGTCTCTCACTTACTTTCATACCCCATAACTCTGCTCCATACATCACAGTTGGCACAACCATTTTCTCATACAAAACTTTCTTAACATTCATTTCCAACCCTCTATTCTTCATCACTCCTTTCAACGCACCCATCACTTTACATCCTTCATTCACTCTGTGACACACATCTGCTTCCACTCCACCATTTGCAGCTATAACCGAGCCTAAATACTTAAACTGATCAACTTCCTCAAGCGCCTCTCCATTCAACATAGCATTCAATCCAGCACCATCCTCATTTCTCGTACACCTCATAACCTTACTCTTTCCCACATTCACTCGCAACTACCTTCTCTCACACACCATTCCAAATTCTGATACTAACTGACACAGCTTTTCCTCTGAATCTGTCACCACCACAGTATCATCTGCACACAGCAACTGATTCAGCTCCCACGCGTTATCATCCCCATCTACCATTCTCAAACCTCGACCACGCACTCGCTCATTCACCTCTCTTACAACTCCATCAATATACAAATTGAACAGCCATGAAGACATCACACATCCCTGTCTCAGTCCCACACTCACTGGAAACCACTCACTCACTTCATTCCCTACCCTAACACAAGCTCTACTCCCTTCATACAAACTCTTCACTGCATGCAACAATTTACCATTAATACCATATAATCTCAAAACATTCCACATTGCCTCTCTATCAACTCTATCATGTGCTTTCTCCAGATCCAAAAATGCAAAATGCACATCCTTAACCTTTGCTAAATATTTCTCACATAACTGCCTATCTATAAATATCTGATCTATACAACCTCTACCTCTCCTAAAACCACTCTGCACTTCCGCGATCACATTTTCTGTCTTATCCCTAATCCTATTAACCAGTATCCTACCATACACTTTTCCTACCACACTCAACAAACTTATGCCCCTAAAATTACTGCATTCATATATATCTCCCTTACCTTTGCAAAGGGGCACTATACAAGCAATCACCCATTCCACTGGCACCATTAACAACATAAAGCATATATTAAACACTCTCACTAACCATTCCAATGCAGTCACACCCGCTTCTTTCAACATCTCCGCTCTCACACCATCCATTCCAGGTGCATTACCTGCTTTCGCATCATACAATGCCCTTTTTCACCTACTCTCTTGTAATCTCTCTCTCATTTTCATATCCCATTACTGGCACATGAACACCCCCCCCCACACTTCCACTATAGCTGCCTCTCTATCTTCCTCAGCATTCAGCAAGCACTCAAAATATTCTGCCCATCTTTTCCTTGCATCGTTCCCTCTTAACATCTGTCCATTCACATCTTTCACTGTCTCTTCCATCCTTGATCCACCCTTCCTTACTCTCTTCACTTCTTTTAAAAACTCTTTTTAACCTCCTCATATGACCTACTAAAATCCTGTCCCAC
>JAXCGZ010023963.1:12500-20026 GCA_037179515.1 Halocaridina rubra | reverse complement strand
TTCAAAACATAAGAACATAAGAACATAAGAATAGAGGACACTGCAACATGCCTACTGGCACACACGAGGCAGCTCCATTTTTGAATTGTATTTTCAGCATGTCTAACCTATTCTATTCTACTCTACTTATTTATTCTGTTTTTCTTTTTATGATTTTTCTAATAAGCACTAACCTATTCATACCCACCCTACCTCTGTCATATGTCTATCTAATCTACATTTGAAGGTGTCTAAGGTATTGGCATTTACTATCCTACTAGGAAGCTTGTTCCATGCATCAGCTACTCTATTACCAAACCAATTTTTACCAATTTCCCTTCTGAACCTAAATTTATCAAGCTTAAATCCATTATTACGAGTTCTGGTTTGATCATGAATTTTTAAAACTTTATTAATATCTCCCTTGTTAATCCCTTTAAACCATTTATACACTTCAATCATATCCCCCCTAACTCTTCGCCTCTCTAGAGAATGTAGATTAAGTTTTTTTAATCTGTCCTCATATGGTAGATTTCTGATATTGTGTATCATCTTGGTCATTCTTCGTTGCACTCTCTCCAAGGATTCAATTTCCATTCTATAATAGGGTGACCAGAATTGCACAGCATAATCTAAATGGGGCCTAACTAATGCAAGATAGAGCTGCAAAATAACTTTTTCCGTCCTATTGCTGACGCTTCTTGAGATAAATCCTAAAATTCTGTTTGCTTTGTTTCTGACTGCTGTGCATTGCTCTCTTGGCTTAAGACTACTACTCACAAGAACTCCCAAATCCCTTTCACACTGAGAACTCATGATTTCATGGTTATTTAGCTTATAACTAGTATTGTCTTTTATAGTACCCATTTTAACTACTTTACATTTTTCAACATTAAATTCCATTTGCCATTTGTCCGACCATTCAGATAATCTATTTAGATCTTCCTGTAAAGCATGAATGTCTTCTTTTCCATTTATAGTTCTACCTATTTTAGTGTCGTCTGCGAATTTACTTAGGTTACTACTGATATCCGAATCCAGATCATTTAGATATACGATGAATAATAGAGGACCCAGTACCGAGCCTTGTGGTACCCCGCTTGTAACCGAGCCCCACTCTGATTTCTCTCCATTTATGCAAACCCTCTGTTTTCTGTCTTTTAACCATTGTTTGATCCATCTGAGCACAGCTCCTCCTATACCATGAGCTTCCAGCTTTTTAACTAATCTTTTGTGAGGAACTCTATCAAAAGCTTTGCTAAAATCTAGATATATTGTATCATATTCTTTGCCACAATCTACTGCCTCGTAAACTTCTGAATAAAAAGACAGTAAGTTTGTAAGGCACGAAAAACCCTTAAGAAACCCGTGTTGTGAAAGTTTTATCAGTCTGTGTAATTCTAGATGTGCCCTTATTTTATTTGCAATTATGGATTCTAGAATCTTACCCACTGTTGACGTTAAACTTACCGGCCTATAATTATTCTTTTTAACACGTTCTCCTTTTTTAAATATTGGTACCACATCTGCCAATTTCCACTCCATGGGTACCGATCCTAATTTTATTGAATTATTAAATAATGCAGTTAGAGGACAACTAAGCTCTTCCTTGCATTCCTTTAATATTCTAGCATATATTCCATCAGGTCCCGGAGCTTTATGAGCCTTTAATTTATCTATTTCTTTTATTACCTCCTCTCTCGTAATATTTATTGAACTAAGTATATTATCGGGACTGTCTCTGTAAATGGATTCTACTTCCGGAATATTTTCCAAGTTTTCATTTGTAAATACAGATAAGAAATAATCATTTAAACATGTACACATCACTTTATCGTCATCTGTGATATGGCCATTGGCTACTTCAATTGGTCCGACTTTTTCCTTAAATTTTGTTTGATAATGTTGATAAAACCCTTTAGGATTTTCTTTAGCTTCTCCTGCTATTCGAACTTCGTATTTTCTTTTCGACTCTCTAACTATCTTTTTAACTTCCCTGTTTAACTGTATATATTGCTGCCTCACCTGCTCTTCACCTCTTTTTAGTGTCCTGTATATTCCTCTTTTAATACCTATAAGATTCTTTATTCTATTGTTCATCCATTTAGGGTCATTTTTTCTTGATCTGCAATGTTTCATGGGAATATAGTCTCTCTGACTATTCTTAAGAGTCATGACAAAATTGTTATATTCCTCATCCAAATTTATATTAACTGACGGGCTGCTGTTCTTTCCTGTGAGAGAATTTAATGTATTGATCTTATCTTGTGATAATCCTTGGCATGTGGTACCCAAATTTCGGGGTAATCCGCTACCTGTGACCTGACCTGCTGGATTAACTACCCACATCTGTACCCCAGAAATCCCTTCCCATACCTCATTAGATAATTTAGTTTTTAAGCCCTCAAAATCTCCTGCTCTAAAGTTTGGAACAATATTCTTATTTTCCTTTATAGTTTCCTTGAAAATTATGTTAAATCTAATGGAATCATGGTCACTGTTGCCCAATTTTTCACCAACTTCTAAATTTGTAACCATATTCTCTCTATTACTAAGAACTAAATCTAGTGTATTCACCCCCCGTGTTGCTTCATGTACATGCTGAGAAAGGAAATTGTCTTCTACTACTTCCAAAAACTCCTTAGAGCTACTATCACCTGTTATGGTTTCCCAGTTAATATGTCTAAAATTAAAATCGCCTACAATGCAAACTCTATTTGACCTGCTCACTTTAGAAATTTCATCGTATATAACTTGCGACTCTATATTATCTAGATCAGGTGGTCTGTAGACTACTCCTACAACTAGACTTTCTATATTATTTTTAATTTCAACCCATAAGGTTTCTGAATTTAGATTTATCTTAATTCCAGACTTAATGCAGCTTCTGAGGCTATCTTTAATATACATAATTACCCCTCCCCCTCTTTTATCTGCACTACGATCAGCATTATAAAGTTTATATCCTGTAATTATGTACTCAGCTTTAAGGTGTTTGCTTTCTAATTTAATCCAACTTTCACTAATGCATATTATATCCGGTCTCTCACTACATACTATGGCTCTCAGTTCTTCTATCTTGTTACCTAAACTACGGCTATTTGTATAATATACTTTTAAACTTTCTCTAGCTTCACCCTTCTTGTGGCTATTCTTTTTGTTAATATTTGTTCTATGTAACAAATGGTTCTTATCCTTAGACTCCCAGTTATTTGACCCACTATTTACTGAACCCTTACTGACTAATTTCTCTGCACAAGTATTAATCATTTCATTATTTGTGTCTAACAAAACCCCCCTACCTCTCTGTCATTAAAAGTTAAAGTTAAAGTTTGCGGTTTTAGCCCTCCTATCAGAGGCATCGCCCCTGCTCTGGCGGGCGTCTGCCGGTACAAGCCCCAACCCCCCGCGATTTTTTTGTGTTAGGGTCGATATTGGTGGGCGGCAGTGGGTAAATATATAACCTAATCTAACTAACCTAACCTACTCTAACATAATCCAACTAATGTAACTCAAATTTGTTGAACTTTTATTAATTATTGGGGGGGAGTTTGGGTGTTCATAGAGCAACAAGGCACATTTCAGGAAGTGGTGGTAACACTGATTTCTCGGGTACATAAACTAAGTTGGGTTGGTTAAAGTTGTACCCATAACATACATTTTATGGCGATACACAGCCCTCGAAAATAGTTTTACACTATCATAAATCAGATAAATATTTATAAAATACAAAATGTGTAAATAAAATATAAATATACGCATACATAATAGTAAACACCCACCTACCTGCTCTTAGAACGGCTTCGACACTTTTAAAATTCAATTTGAAAAAGATGGCGAATGGTGTTGTGACTTCTTCTTCTTTTTTGTTATTGTTCGACATCGGATGAACACTTTTTCTATTTTCTTTTTTTTTTCTTTTACCTCGATCAAAATTATTTTCTTTATATATAATACACGAAAAAATATTTTTAGACAATTATATTTCTTTCTTTATATCTTAGATTGCAAAACACACACGATTACTGATAAAGAAATGTAAGAATAAAGACCATATTCCAATTGCTGCCTTTACATCGTGTTTCTATAAATATTTATTTATTTATTCACTGAATTTATTCACCTATATTTTACCCTTAAAATGAGGAAAAAAATCGTTATTTAATAAATATTTTTAATTTAAAATAAATTATTAACAAGAATAAATCTAAATACTCAATTAATATATAATGGCAACTACCTGATTGTGCTTACAGGAGAGAGCCCTATCCTCGTAACTCCCAGTCTCTTGGTCAGTTCCATTTTTTTATGCTCAGTGATACTTATCATATTTGTCCTTAAAACTATGAATTGAGATAGCATTAACTACCTCCTCGCTTAGCGAATTACAGTCATCAACTACTCTTACACTACAAAGTACTTCCGCACATCCTGCAAAGAAGTTTTCTTACGAAGATTCAAGCTATTACCTCTAGTTCTAGAGCCAGCCATATCAAAATATCCATCCCTATCCAGTCTGTCAAAACCATAAAGTAATTTACAAACCGTTACCTTATATACCTTGATTCTTCTAGCTTCGAGTAATGGTAGTTCTTTACACTCTTAGCCTTTTTTCATAATGCAGATTGCACATTTCTGGCACCAGTTTCGCAAGTCTTTGAACTTTGTCCAGTTTATTTATATGTTTTTTTAAGTGTGGATTCCAAGAGGGTGCTGCATACTCAAGCTTTTGCCATCATATAAGTTACATATATATTCTGAAAATTCCTTTTCTATATGTCTGAAGGCTACCATTACATTTATTAAGAAAGTATGTGCTGCCCTTACTATGACATTTATATGCATTTCTGGAGACATATCTGCCAATATGTTTATTCCTAGATATCTCCCATTCTCCGTCTCTTGAAGTTCTGCTCCTACTACTGAGTATTCAAGCTTGGGCCTTCTTGCACTTGTACCCATTCTCATTACCTTACATTTTGAAGTATTGATATTTATTAGCCACTTTTCTGATCACTCGTGCAGACTATAAAGGTCCTCATGAAGTTCTCTAGAGCCGTTGCAAAGGACATATCCAACCCAACTATACTATTACTACTACCATTGTTCTCGTCTCTTACTTTCTTAACTATCTTTGCACCATAGGCAAACATATTTAAAAATTAATTTACAGACTTTGGTATGCCATTTACGTATACAAGGAACAAAAGGGGCCCTAAAACTGAATGTGTGTTTGTATGTGTGTGTGGTGTAAATTTGGGTAATCATTGTTAGATATTAGTACTAGCCTGTGTTTTTGTATTCGTTAATATTTATGTTTGGTTTTGCATCACTTCGCTTTGTTTACATAATAGAATAGGGCCCATGAGTGTTATGGTGGTGGGGTGGTAATGGGAATGGGGGGAGATTAGTGCTGCGAAGGTCGTGTGTCAAAGCGTTGACAGGAGTGAGAGGCAGAGACAGAAGACATAATTGGAAGTTGTGTTGATTCTTGTTCGTAAGTTTCCTTCTCTGAAGATGGTTCTCCTGTAAACCGAAAGCTGAAAATATTTATCTCTAAGTGTGCTGAGATGAAATATTCACAGTTGGATAAAGAAGGATTGTCTTTGATTTTCGCTGTCAAAAGATTTAGATATTTTCTTTTGGGTAGAAAATTTATGGCCAGAACGGACCATAAACCACTTTTAGGATTGTTTGGTAAAGATAAACCAATTCCTCAGAATGCCAATTCTAGGATACAAAGATGGGCTTTGTTACTTTCTCAATATGACTTTGATCTAGTGCATAAACCTGGAAAGGAAAATGTTATTGCCGATGCACTTAGCCGTCTTCCAGTAGAAGATGAAATTCAGTCTGGGATTCCTGCTGAGTATGTAAGATTAGTGGAATTGCTTGATTTTGATGAAATTTCTTATAAGGTAATTAGACAATATAATAAGAAAGATAAAGTGATGTCTCAGTTAATTAATTGTCTAAGATTTGGTTAGTCTAAAGAAAATAATTTGTTACTCATGGAATATGGTAATGTTAAAGATGAATTGTCTCTTCATAATGATGTAGTGTTATACAGGAATCGTATTGTAATACCTGTAGAGTTGAGGTGTAAGATATTGACTCATTTACATAATGGTCATAATGGAATAAATGCCATGAAAGCAGAGGCTAGGAAATGGGTTTGGTGGCCAAAGATTGACCAAGACCTTGCAGAGATGACAAAGAATTGTAATATTTGTTTTAAGAATTATAAACAACCACCAGCTAATACTTTGTCATGGCCTAATACGGGAAAACCATGGTCTAGGGTCCATATGGACTATGCAGGTCCTATTGATGGTAAATATTTTCTAATTGTCATTGATTCTTATAGTAAGTTCTTAGATATACAGTTCTCTAGTTCTGCAACATCTGGTGTCACTATAAATCACCTAAGGAAAGTATTTTCTAATTTTGGCTTGCCAGACATGATAGTGTCAGATAATGCTCCTAATTTTGTATCACAGGAAATGAAGGTGTTTTTGCAAAAGAATGGTATAAAACATGTTTGTCCTGCCCCTTATCATCCAGCCTCTAATGGTCTTGCAGAAAGAGCTGTAAGGACATTTAAGGAGGGTTTAAGGAAATTTAAAGAGGGAGATTATACTACTAGAGTTTGTCGTTTTCTTTATAACTATAGAAGAACTGTACATTCTGCTACAGGAAAAGCTCCTGCAGAGATTATGTTTAATAGAAATTTCAGAGGTACTGTAGATGTAAAGCTGAAAGAAAGTAAAGAATGTAATGATAGTCTTTCAAATGAAGAAAACATGTACAAAGTTGATGATGCTGTGTTTGCACGTAACTATGGTAAAGGTCCACTATGGGTGGAAGGTAGAATTGTAGAAGTATTAGGTTTAAGAAATTATAAAGTGCAAGTACATTGTTAAGGGAATATGATATGGAAAAGACATTCTGATCAATTGATGCATAGATATTTTGGAGATTTCAATCAGTCTAATAATGAAATGTTGAATAATGATTATGATAATCCTGTTGTAAGTGAAATTGAAGCTGATAATCCTGTTGTAACAAGTGTTCCTAGTGAATTAACAACCAATTCTAATATTATAGAAACAAATGGTGTACTTTCAAAAGATGTTATTAATGTACCTTCAAGAGATGTAAGTAATAGTGCATGTGATGAGTTACCTATACAGACTCCAGTAGTGAGAAGGTCTCAGAGAAATATCAAGCCCCCTGATCGTCTTAATTTGTAAATAGTGTTTTGAACTCCTTATATAGAATTTTCATGTGTGCCTTGTTTTAAGAAGTTGATGACTTATTTTTTATATGTGATGTATTGCAAATTCTAGGGGAAAGGAATGTTATGATATAAGTGATCTAATCCTTTATTGATAATAAGGTTATTCCCTTTATCGTACCTCTTTTGTTTTCATTGTACTTCTACCTATTTGGTTTCTAATGTTTATATTGATTGAGCCGACCGGCACACATCTTGCAACAATAAACTGGAAGCCATGATATACGCTCATTATTAATACAAACCTTTA
>JAXCGZ010023963.1:0-7500 GCA_037179515.1 Halocaridina rubra | reverse complement strand
AAAAAAGTGGCAATAAAACTTAACCCTGTGGAACCAAGCTACTAACCCTTGTCCATTCAGACACTGAGTGCCTTACTTTGACTCTCTGTTCCCTTCTCGCCCTAACTTGCGACTTCTGAATAAGTCTCCCGTGTGGGACTGTATGAAATGCCCTCTGAAAATCTAAGACTATGCAATCTGCCCAGCCCTCTCTTTCCTGTAAGATCCGGCTTACCTCATCATAAAATTCTAATAAGTTTGTTACTGTATATTTGCCTTCTCTGAAGCCATATTGTCTCACTGACAAAAAGTTAAAGGAGTAGAAAGGAAGAGAGATGTTTTTTCCCAGTAGTTTCTCAACAGCTTTGCAAACTTTGTGTGTGTAATATATATATATATATATATATATATATATATATATATATATATATATATATATATATATATATATATATATATATATATATATATATATATATATATATATATATATATAGCTAATGAAATTTACCCTCTTAACTCTATCAAGATATTAGGAATCCATATAACCTGTAACTTGTCTTGGAGAAATCATATAATCCAAATTTCTAAATCTTCATCCAAAAAATTGGGGGTTTTGTTTCGTTTTTGTCATTACTTTTCCTCTTTGCAGTTACTTAAAATTTACAGAGGTCTCATACATCCCTGCTTAGAATACTGCTCACACACATCTGGGGTGCTTCTTCCTTTACTTATCTTCTTGATAGGGTTGATACTAAGGCAGTCAGGCTCATTAATGATCCTTCTCTTACTTCTAATCTGGATTCTCTCTCTCTTCGCCGTAAGGTATCTTCCCTTTCGCTTTTCTATCCCTACTACTTCCATCGCTGCCCTGATGAGTTGGCGAGTTGCATCCCTCCCCCACTGCCGAGGCCACGTAACACTCGCCAAGCTGCCTCATCTCACAGGTACTGTGTGGGGATTTGTAGCTCGCGGATTGGTTGTGCAGTTACTGCTTCTTCCCATCTACCTCCAGACTCTGGAACTCTCTTCCTCCTTCTGTCTTTCCTAACTCTTATGACCTTTCATCCTTCAAAAAGTAGATCTATTGTCATCTCAGAGCCTAGTCCTCCATATCTCTGGGTCCTCTGTACTTTGACTGTTTTTTTCTGTCTGTAGTTTTCTTTTGTGTGACATTACCTCATCTCTGCCTTGTCCTTAACCTTTTCCTTTTCCTTCGTCGTGGTATTTTCTCGTGCCCGGGCCTTTATTGATGAGGGCAGTTTCTGCCTGTCTCGGTGTCACTCATATTTTTTTTTTTTTTTTTTTAAGAGTGTGACACCGGGATAGGCAGAAACTGCCCTCATCAACAAAGGCCCGGGCACGAGAAAATACCAAGACGAAGGAAAAGAAAAAGTTAAGGGCAAGGCAGAGATGAGGTAATGTCACACAAAGGAAAACGACAGACAGAAAAAACAGTCAAAGTAAAGAGGACCCAGAGATATGGAGGACTAGGCTCTGAGATGACGATAGATCTGCTTATTGAAGGATGAAAGGTTATAAGAATTAGGAAAGACAGAAGGAGGAAGAGAGTTCCAGAGTCTGGAGGTAGATGGGAAGAAGCAGTCGCTGCACCGACCAATCCGCGAGCTACAAATCTCCACACAGTACCTGTGAGATGAGGCCGCTTGGCGAGTGTTACGCGGCCTCGGCAGTGGAGGAGGGATGCAACTCGCCAACTCATCAGAGCAGCGATGGAAGTAGTAGCGATAGAAAAGCAAAAAGGAAGATACCTTACGGCGAAGAGAGAGAGAATCCAGGTTAGAAGTAAGAGAAGGATCATTAATGAGTCTGACTGCCTTAGATTGAACCCTATCAAGAAGATAAGTAAAGGAAGAGGCACCCCAGATGTGTGAGCAGTATTCTAAGCAGGGGCGGATAAGACCTTTGTAAATTTTAAGTAACTGCAATGAGGAAAAGTAATAACGAAAACGAAACAAAACCCCCAATTTTTTGGATGAAGATTTAGAAATTTGGATTATGTGATTCCTCCATGACAAGTTAGAGGCTATATGGATTCCTAATATCTTGATAGAGTTAAGAGGGTAAATTTCATTAGTTTCGAAGACAATAGGGTTATCAGGAGGAGAAGGAGATAAAGAGATAGCCAGAAACTGTGTCTTGGAGGCATTGAATTTAACTAAATTTTGAGTGCCCCATTCAGATACTCTCTGCAAATCGGAGTTAAGAGTAGAAGAAAGAGTGATACGAGATTGATTACGAGTAACAGATGAAGGTTGTGAAGAAAAGGCAGAGGAAAAGTGAAGGGTAGAATCATCGGCAAAGGCATGAAGAAGAGAGGAAGATGGGGACTGTAGAAGATCATTGATGAAGAGAAGGAAGAGAGTAGGTGAAAGAACAGAGCCCTGTGGAACACCACTGGACACAGAGAAAGGGCTAGATGTCGCGCCATCAACAACTACAGATATAGAATGGTCATTGAGAAAACTGGAAATCAGAGAACAGAAAGAAGGGGTAAAGCCATAGGCAGGGAGTTTGGCCAACAGAGCCTTGTGCCAGACTCTGTCAAAAGCCTTAGAGATATCAAGGGCGATGACAAAGGATTCCCCATAGTTCCTCAGAGAAGATGACCATACATGAGTAAGATAGGACAGGAGATCACCAGTGGATCTTGCCTTGCGGAAGCCGTACTGGTGATCGGAGATAAGTGAGTTAGATTCAAGGCGTTTCAAGAAATGAGCATTGAGCAAAGTTTCGAAAACTTTAGCAGTAGAGGAGGTTAGAGCAATAGGTCGGTAGTTAGAAGGAATAGAGCGGTCACCCTTCTTAGGAACAGGTTGAACTAGAGCATGCTTCCAAGATGAAGGATAGATACTGGTTGACAGAATGAGGCGAAAAAGACGGCAAAGCACGGGAGCCAGTTCATCTGCAAACTCCTTAAGGAACCTTGCAGGGATACCATCGGGACCAGATGCCTTGTTTGTCTTTAGTGAGCGGAGAACCTTATGAACTTTGCGTGAAGAAAGGATAAGGGAGGGCATAGGGTTAGAGAGGGGAAAAGACTGAGGAACAGGTGTGCTGGAATCGTTGATAGAAGAGTTGGCAGAAAAATGAGAGCCAAAGAGAGTGGCTTTGTCAGTGGGAGAGCAAGCTATAGAACCATCAGAACGAATGAGAGGGGGAAAGCTTGAGTTACAGAAGTTTTTGGAGAGGTTTTTGGCTAAGGACCAGAAGCATTTGTCAGTGGGAGAGGAGTTAAGGTCATCAACTTTCCTTCTTATAAAGGAAGCCTTAGACCTTCGAATCTGAGCTGTACAGCGATTCCTAGCTATAATAAAAGCAGAGCGAGTTAAATCGGAAGGAGAGGCTTGGTAAGATCGGTTAGCCTGATTCCTAGCATGGATAGCCATGGAGCAGACATGGTCAAACCAAGGTTTAGGGGGAGAGAAAGTTTTTGTAGAAGAGGGGATGTACGCCTCCATTCCCGCGGTCATGATCTCGGCAACTTTTACAGCTACCCGATCAGGGTTGCGGGACCGAAAGCAGTAGTCATCCCATGGAAAGGCAAAGTAAAATAAAGAAAAGTAAAATAAAGAAAAAAAAAATGTATTTATGTATATGTATATGTGGGTGTGAGTGTGGGTGTATGTGTGTGTGCACATGCTTATGTGTATTTGTGTGTGTAATATATATATATATATATATATATATATATATATATATATATATATATATATATATATATATATATATATATATATATATATATATATATATATATATATATATATATATATATATATATATATATATATATATATATATATATATATATATACACACACACTCAAAACTTGTTGCAAGAGGCAAGATGGTTAAATGAGGAAAGAAATGAAGAAGAGAAGAAAAATTTCATTTCAGAGTTCTTCCAGACAAAGGGGAAATAAAGAAGATAATGACAGAAGATCAGGGGATGGGGCCTCATTAAGATTGTTAGACACAAATGCTGATGGATTAGCTGGTAAGGCAGTAGAATTAAAAGATAGGATTCACAACAGTAAGGCAGATATAGTAGCAGTTACAGAAACTAAGTTGAGTGAGGACATAAACAGTGTCACATTTTTCCTAAGGGCTTCAGAATATTAAGGGTTGAAAGATCTAAGAGGACTGGTGGAGGGATAACACTGCTCATAAGTGAAAGGATTCAGGTTGAATAAATAAACTTGGCTATAGAAAGTAAGTTCAAGGAATTTCTTGTTGCTCGCATAAATACTTTGTCAGAGAGTATTATAATAGCTGTTGTATATAATCCACCAAGGAACCAACAGAGGGTAGAAGTTTATGAGGAAAGTCATGTAGGTACTACTGGAGTCATAAACTCAGTTGTTAACATTGCAAGGGAAAAAAATGTAGGATTTTGATTATGGGAGATTTTAATCATAAAGAGATAGATTGGATAAATCTTGAGCCACACAGTGGTGAGGACTTATTCGGGGCAAGATTCCTAGATTGCGTATAAGGGAATATCCTACTCCAACATGTAATGGAACCAACGAGTGCCAGGGGTGGGGATGAGTCATCACTACTTATTCTAGTATTTAAAGATAACATGTTGGATATTGAACAAATTGATTATGAACCACCAATTGGAAAGAGTGACCACTGTGTGTTGTTGATGGAGTATATCATTGAAGATATTCTACCTGAGAGTAGAGGCACTGGGGATATGAGGAGGAACTATCCGAAAGGAGATTACATCAAAATGAATGAGATTTTTGCAGTTTTTGACTGGAGGACCTTATTTTACAAATAAATCTGTTCAAGAAATTTACGACATCTTTTGTGAGAAATAGGAGAAGATAGTAGATTGCTGCATACCTGTCACCAAAGTAGGTGTAATGCATGCTAGAGAGAAATGGTTCAATAATGAGTGTAAAAGAATTAAGGAGTGGAAAGACAAATGCTGGAAAAGGTATAGGAGGAGGAAACACATAAATGCCTTGCAAACCTACAAAAGAGCAAGAGATGACTACCTAAGTAAAAGAAGAGAGGCGGAGAGAGACTATGAAATGGACATCACCAGGAAGGCTAAAGAAAATCCCAAGTTCTTCCACAGCTTTATCAGAGGAAAACTGAAGGTAAAAGAACAGGTTTTAAGGCTTAAGAGAGGAGATGGAAGCATCACTGAGACAGACGAAGAAATCTACAAAGAATTGAACAAAGAGTTTCTGTCAGTATTTACAGTAGAAAATACTCCACCCCCTCAGATTGCAAAGATAGAAGCTCACGGGCCGGTATTAGAGAACATCAACCTTTCAGCCACAGAGGTATGCAAAGCGCTGATGGAATTTGATGTCCTTAAAGCTTCAGGTCCTGATGATATATCCCCTCATATGCTTAAAAAATGTACAAACTCAATATCAGTGGCACTAAGTATCATATTTAAAAAGTCACTGGAGTCAGGGGAGATTCCAAGATGCTGGGAACAAGCAAACGTGTTTAGATAGTTTACTGCAGTGGATGTGAGACCTTTGAACTGCTAATCCATTCCCTTCTATGTCTTTAAACAAAGTATACTGGTCATGGTGCCTCTTTTATTGTTTAACTGAGAAGATGCGTTTAGGTATAGGAAGATATAGTTTTATTTAGAGAGAGAGAGAGAGAGAGAGAGAGAGAGAGAGAGAGAGAGGAGAGAGAGAGAGAGAGAGAGAGAGAGAGAGAGAGAGAGAGTTAAACATCTATGAATAAAAAATGAAATGAAAGGATTTCTCTCACTCCCTTGACTGCCTCATATCCGCTGTGAGATTCAAGTCAAATGAGTTCCAGGTAATGCCCTGTGGCGTTCCACATCATCATATTTTCAGTCATGTACCCACTCATGAGTCACCTTGATTCATTGCTGACCTCTCTCTCTCTCTCTCTCTCTCTCTCTCTCCTCGCTCTCTCTCTCTCTCCTCTCTCTCTCTCTCTCTCTCTCTCTCTCTCTCTCTCTCTCTCTCTCTCTCTCTCTCTCTCTCTCTCTCTCTCTCTAGGCACTCCCCACTGTACATTTTTACTAGTCTGCAAATATCAATCAATAAGACAATGTCAAAATTTTGAAATGCAGTTAGCGTTATTAAGCCTACGACTAATGATGATGAGTCACTTCTTCCAATATATGTATTGACGTGTTAAGTAGTTTCCTGTTTTGGCATTGTGGTCACCTCTTTTTATACATATATCAATGACACAAAATACTCTATTTGCTGGAGCGAGACATGAGGTAGTGATTTTTGGTCTTATCGCCACTGAAAATTGTCTTTGCTTTAACCATACGGATTATTTGTAGTACCTATAGTATAGTTACTTGGAAAATTCCACTCTCTGACTATATTTTAATTGATACTTTCCGACGAATACATTCTACAGTGAAGATTTTACACGAAACTTCAGACTGTGACCTTGAGTTCTAGAGCCTCCTCATTCATATACAATAAAGTTTTAATGTTTTCGTAGAAGTCATGAAAGACTGAAAATATAATAACATATCCTCTAACATTCCTCTTTCTTCAGTTGTGGTGAATAGTACTCCTCCAGCCTTCCATCATGACTGGGCCTTTGATATTCTAAAACTATTGTATGTAACTTAGTACAGATTGTAAATGCATGCTGCATCACATTTTACTAGGGCCTTCACCATTCCCACAAAAAGTAGTAGTAGTAGTAGTAGTAGTGGTGGTAGTAGTAGTAGTAGTAGTAGCAGCGATAATGACGATGTCGCAAAGACCGCGGTTGCTGATTGGTTATGTTTTCTTCGTGCCCAGGCCCGATGAGGGCTTTTTTTTTTTTTTTTTTTTGGCGGGGGCGTCCTGGTGTCACAATCCCAAAAAAAAAAAAATACTCAAATCAAGAGTTGACAAACCCGCGATCAAGCCTACCGTGGAGCGTTATGAAGAACATCCAACCTTAGATCTCCAGTCACACTCTGTCTGTATGCATTCCCATTTTTGGGATTGAATAGTCACACATAACACATAAACACACACGACGTTGCATAGGAAGATTTTCCAATAGTGCAAGCTCTCGCGCTCTTTCTCTCGTATACATATATGCACTTAATCTACATTCTCTAGAGAGGCGCAGAGTTAGGGGGGATATGATTGAGATGTATAAATGGTTTAAAGGGATTAACAAGGGAGATATTAATAAAGTTTTAAAAATTCATGATCAAACCAGAACGCGTAATAATGGATTTAAGCTTGATAAATTTAGGTTCAATAGGGAAATTAGTAAAAATTGATTTCGTAATAGAGTAGCTGATGCATGGAACAGGCTTTCTAGTAGGATAATAAATGCCAATACCTTAGACATCTTCAAATGTAGATTAGATAGACATATGACAGAGGTAGGGTGGGTATAAATAGGTTAGTGCTTATTAGAAGAATCATAAAAAGAAAAATATAATTAATTAGAAGAGTAGAATAGAATAGGTTAGACATGCTGAAAATATCATTCAAAAATGGAGCTGCCTCGTGTGATTAC
>JAXCGZ010023962.1:10000-20060 GCA_037179515.1 Halocaridina rubra | reverse complement strand
ATATATATATATATATATATATATATATATATATATATATATATATATATATATATATATATATATATATATATATATATATATATATATATATATATATATATATATATATATATATATATATATATATATATATATATATATATATATATATATATATATATATATATATATATATATATATATATATATATATATATATATATATATATATATATATATATATATATATATATATATATATATATATATATATATATATATATATATATATATATATATATATATATATATATATATATATATATATATATATGTGTGTGTGTGTGTGTGTGTGTGTGTGTGTGTGTGTGTGTGCATGTGGTTGTGTGATTACCTAATTGTGCTTACAGGAAATTGCCCAGAGATCTTATCTTACCGTCTCCTGACCGGTTCCATTTTGTACTTAGTGACACTTATCATACCTGTCCTTAAAACTATGGATTGAGTTAGCTTTAACTACCTCCTCGCTCAGCGAGTTCCAATTATCAACTACTCCTACACTAAAAAAGCACTTCCTTACATTCTGCAAAGAAGTTTCTTTGCGAAGCTTCAAACTATGACCTCTAGTACTTCAGCCGGCCATATTAAAATATCGATCCCTATCCACTCTATCAAAACCATGAAGGAATTTAAAGACTGTCACCAAATCCCCCTTCAATCTTCAAGCTTCGAGTGATGGTAAGTCTAATTCCCTCATCGTCTCATAATAACTGAAATAGCGTATTTCTGGCACCAGTTTCGTGGCATGTCTTTGAACTTTTTCAAGCATAGCTTCGTGCTTTTTTTAAGTACGGATTCCAAAAGGGGGCTGCATATGTAAATGTATTATATATTTATTTGTATATATATATATATATATATATATATATATATATATATATATATATATATATATATATATATATATATATATATATATATATATATATATATATATATATATATATATATATATATACATATATACATATATACATATATACATATTTACATATATACATATATACATATACACATATATACATAAATACATATATGTATATATATATATATATATATATATATATATATATATATATATATATATATATATATATATATATATATATATATATATATATATATATATATATATATATATATATATATATATATATATATATATATATATATATATATATATATATATATATATATATATATATATATATATATATATATATATATATATATATATATATATATATATATATATATATATATATATATATATATATATATATATATATATATATATATATATATATATATATATATATATATATATATATATATATATATATATATATATATATATATATATATATGTGATTACCTAATTGTGATTACCTAATTGTGTTTACGGGAAAGAGCCCAAAGCTCGTATCTTCCCGTCTCCTGATCGGTTCCATTTTTAGACTTAGTGATATTTATCATACCTGTCCTTAAAACTATGGATTGAGATAGCATTAACTACCTCCTCGCTTAGCGAATTCCAATTATCAACTACTCTTACACTGAAAAAGTATTTCCTTACATCCTGCAAACAAGTTTTCTTCCGAAGCTTCAAACTATGACCTCTAGTTCTAGAGCCAGCCATATCGAAATATCGATCCCTATCCACTCTATCATAACCATGAAGGAATTTAAAGACTGTCACCATATCCCCCCTTACTCTTCTAGCTTCGAGTGATGGCAAGTCTAATTCCCTCAGCCTCTCATCATAACCGAGATTGCGTATTTCTGGCACCAGTTTCGTGGCATGTCTTTGAACTTTTTCAAGCTTAGCTATGTGCTTTTTCAAGTGCGGATTCCAAAAGGGGGCTGCATATTCGAGTTTTGGCCTCACATAGGTTACATAAATATTTCTGAACATTTCCTTGTCCATGTGCCTGAAGGCTACCCTTACATTTGATAAGAATGCATATGCTGCCCTTACTACGCCATTTATATGTATTTCTGGAGACAAATCTGCCAGTATGTTTACTCCTAGATCTCTCTCATTTTCTGTCTCTTGAAGTTGTACTCCAGCCACCGAGTAGTCAAGCTTGGGCCTTCTTGCACTTGTACCCATTCTCATTACCTTACATTTTGAGGTATTGAATTTCATTAGCCACTTTTCTGACCACTCATGCAGATTATTTAGATCCTCCTGAAGTTCTCTACCATTGTTCTCGTTTTTTACTTTCTTCACAATCTTTGCATCATCTGCAAACATATTCATGAATGAATTTACAGACTCTGGTAGGTCATTTACATATACAAGGAACAAAAGTGGCCCTAAAACTGAACCCTGTGGAACTCCACTACTAACTCTTCTCCATTCAGACACTGAGTGTCTTACTCTAACCCTCTGTTCCCTTCCTTCTAAGTAAGTTTTTATCCATTCCAAGACATTTCCACCTATTCTAGCCATTGATTGCAGCTTCCTAATAAGTCTCCCATGTGGAACAGTGTCAAACGCTTTCTGGAAGTCTAGGAATATGCAATCTGCCCAGCCCTCTCTTTCCTGTAAGATTTGGCTTACCTCATCATAAAATTCTAATAAGTTTGTTACTGTTGATCTTCCTTCTCTGAAGCCATGTTGCCTCACTGACAAAAAGTTGAAGGATTCCAAGTGAAGAGAGATATGTTTCCTTAGTAGTTTCTCCATAAGTTTGCAAACTATGCTGGTCAAGGAAACTGGTCTATAGTTCAGAGCCGTATCCCTCCTTCCCTTTTTGAAGATAGGTATCACATTTGCTTGTTTCCAGCATCTTGGAATCTCCCCCGACTCCAGTGACTCCCTAAATATGATACTTAGTGCCACTGATATTGTGTTTGCGCATTTTTTAAGCACATGAGGGGATATGTCATCAGGACCTGTAGCTTTATGAACATCTAAATCCATCAGCGCTTTGCATACCTCTGTGGCTGTAAGGTTGATGTTCTCTAATACCGGCCCTTGAGCTTCTATCACTGCAATCTGAGGGGGTGGGGTATTTTCTACTGTAAATACTGACTGAAACTCCTTGTTCAATTCTTTGCAGATCTCTTCGTCCGTCTCAGTGATGCTTCCATCCGCTCTCTTTAGCCTTAAAACCTGTTCTTTTACCTTCAGTTTTCCTCTGATAAAGCTGTGGAAAAGCTTGGGATTTTCTTTAGCCTTCCTGGTGATGTCCCTCTCATAATCTCTCTCTGCCTCTCTCCTTTTACTTAGGTAGTCATTTCTTGCTCTTTTGTAGGTTTGCCAGGCATTTATGTTTTTTCTCCTCCTATACCTTTTCCAGCATTTGTCTCTCCACTCCTTAGCTCTTTTACACCCATTATCGAACCATTTCTCTCTGGCATGAATTACACCTACTTTGGTGACAGGTATGCAGCAATCTACTATCTTCCCATATTTCTCACAAAAGATGTCATACATTTCTTGTACAGATTTGTTGTAAAATAAGGTTCTCCAGTCAATAACTGCAAAAAGCTCATTCATTTTGATGTAATCTCCTTTCGGATAGTTCCTCCTCTTGTCCTCAGTGCCTCTACTCTCAGGAAGAATGTCTTCAATGATATACTCCATCAACAACACACAGTGGTCACTCTTTCCAATTGGTGGTTCATACTCAATATTTTCAATATCCAACACATTATCTGTGAACACTAGATCAAGTAGTGATGGCTCATCCCCACCCCTGGCTCTTGTTGGTTCCATTACATGTTGGTGTAGGAAATTCCCTTGTACGCAATCTAGGAATCTTGCCCCAAATGAGTCCTCACCACTGTGTGGGTCAAGATTTATCCAATCTATCTCTTTATGATTAAAGTCTCCCATAATCAAAATCCTACATTTTTTCTCCCGCGCCATGTTAACAACTGAGTTTATGACTTCAATCGTACCTATATGACTTTCCTCATAAATTTCAAGCCTATTTTGGTTCCTTGGTGGGTTGTATACAACAGTTATTATAATGCTCTCTGACCCAGTATTTATGCGAGCAACAAGAAATTCCCTGAACTCACTTTCTATAGCCAAGTTTATTTCTTCAACTTGAATCCTCTCACTTATGAGCAGTGCTATCCCTCCACCAGTCCTCTCAGATCTTTCGACCCTTAGTATTCTGAAGCCCTTAGGAAAAACTGTGACACTGTTTATGTCCTCACTCAACTTAGTCTCTGTAATTGCTACTATATCTGCCTTACTGTTGTGAATCCTATCTTTTAATTCTACTGCCTTACCAGCTAATCCATCAGCATTTGTGTATAACAATCTTAATGAGGCCCCATCCCCTGATCTTCTGTCATTATCTTCTTTATCTCCCCTTTGTCTGGAAGTATTCTGTAACGAAAATTTTTCTTCTCTTCTTCATTTCTTTCATCATTTAACCTTCTTGCCTCTTGCAACAAGTTTTTGATCTTTCCCATCTCTTCCTGTGTTCTGTATCGTCTAATGAACACTTCTTTGCATTCTTGAAGGTCTTTTAGACTTTTTTTTCTCAACAATATTTCCCTACATGTCTCCCCTCTCTCAAAGGTTACTTTTGTTGGTCTCGGCTTTCCTTCCCTCGAATATTTACCTAGTTGGTGTATGTTTACAATATCCTCAGGACCACATACTACTCCAAGCTTTCTTATCAGGTCTACAACGTTAGCTTTATTTTCTTCAAGTCTCCCCTGCCATGTTGGCTCCTGGGATTCACTTATGCCTGAGATTACCACTGTCTTCTCCTTATCAAGTGCCTGTCTGATGAGTGGGTTTGCCCTTTCCATCACAACGTCTTTCATTTTTTCGATTACTGTCTCTTTATAGTCAACTGTTTGTATGTTTTCCAGTGCCACCACCTTTACAGCCTCTTTTACTGCCACATTCCCCTTTAGTGCATCAGCAAAGGACGTTTTCATGGCATCATTTTCCATATTCAGCTCCTGGAACTCTTTTCTGAACTGTTCAATGTTTTCCTTAATCTGAACATTCCAAGCAGCAATCTCGTCTCTCTCAGAAGAGAGCAGTGAACTAACATCTAATTCCTTTAGGTTGTCATTTAGCTGTTTGTTTTTATCTTCTTGTTTAGAAATTCTAGATTCTAGTTGACTCTTTTCCCCTTCCAGCTTCTTTATTCTTTTTTCTAGTTCCTTTCTCTCCTGCCCTTGTGCTTTATTTGCTTCCTCCAAAGATCTTATTTGTTCTCTGAGTGTTTCCTTCTCTTTCATTTCTCCATCCATATTCCGAATTTTATCATCAAGGCTTGTAACCATTTCCTCTAACTTCTTGATTCTCTGTTTAAGTCCTCTGATGACTACCCCTTCTCCCGACCCATGGGTGGGAGAGGTTTGGGACAGAGATGGCTTCATTTTTATGTTCTCCCTCTCACAGAATATAGAAAGAAGACGAGAAAGAGGAAAAAAAAAGAAAAGAGAAAAACTTCTAATTTACCTTCACACAGAATTTTTATATCTCCATATAAGTGCTATTTAGTGACTCAGTTTGTCTCCTTTCTGGTAACACACATCTTAACTTAAAAACTTGACCATGGTAATTTAAGTATAAAAAGAAAAAGAAAAACAAAAGTCAAACCTGAAGGAAAATTCGAATTTGTGTTCAAGGTGGCACCCACCTGTTTCTGTTATATATTCTTCCTAACTGATAAACTGACTTGCTAACCAAGATATGTTATCACGGGATTTAGACTTTACATTTAACTCAATATATATACAAAATAACAAAATAGCAAAAGAGAAAGCTAAAAGAAAAGCAAAAAAAATGAAGAAAATAGGACTGCTGTACTACTTGGCAACTTAACTCAGTACTGTTGACAGGTGGGTATTTGGTAATTTTTTTTTCTTTTATTATTCAATTTTTTCGTGTATCAAACTAACTAACTAGTTAATATAAATGGGAAGGATACTGATTTTAACAATATATAGAACCACAGGATCAGGTAAAACGGCTTAAGAGCTTTCCCCAGTTTACACAAAAAATTAGGTAATGTGGTGTGATGGCTCCACGTCTGGCAACTCTTCTAGATTTCCCTCAAGGCAGAAACTGGACGGCAGCTTCTCTCTCTTCCTCACGAAAAAGTTCTCAATTTTTTTCCTTTAATATGAACAGTCTCGTCTTACAACAAATATTAGTTTTTGTACTCACAATACTCTGCAGGATTTCAGATTTATGGAAATTATGGTAAAGTTTTCCACTAAGCACTTTAGTCACTCGAAACAGTTAAAAATTTAAGAGGAGCAATTCCGTGTGTCACTGAACGCGCGGTGTATATATGTATATATGTATATATGTATATATATATATATATATATATATATATATATATATATATATATATATATATATATATATATATATATATATATATATATATATATATATATATATATATATATATATATATATATATATATATATATATATATATATATATATATATATATATATATATATATATATATATATATATATATATATATATATATATATATATATATATATATATATATATATATATATATATATATATATATATATATATATATATATATATATATATATATATATATATATATATATATATATATATATATATATATATATATATATATATATATATATATATATATATATATATATATATATATATATATATATATATATATATATATATATATATATATATATATATATATATATATATATATACATATATATATATATATATATATATATATATATATATATATATATATATATATATATATATATATATATAAGATGAATATAAATATATATATATATATATATATATATATATATATATATATATATATATATATATATATATATATATATATATATATATATATATATATATATATATATATATATATATATATATATATATATATATATATATATATATATATATATATGTATATATATATATATATATATATATATATATATATATATATATATATATATATATATATATATATATATATATATATATATATATATATATATATATATATATATATATATATATATATATATATATATATATATATATATATATATATATATATATATATATATATATATATATATATATATATATATATATATATATATATATATATATATATATGAATAATTCTTTTTACCCCGACCGGGACTCGAACCTAGGACTTATGATTACTAAGTCAAGGCGCTACCACTACACCACAGAAGGTTAAAAGGAACCCAACCTTATAGCTTATATCTGCTACACTTGGGAATGAACGCATTCTAGCTGAATGCCACTATGTTCATTTTACAGATTCCCCAACCTCACTCGTGGCTTCATTTTAGCATTTAATTCAATTCCCAATCTCATTCGGGCATGAAATATCAAATAAGCACATTACATATGTGAAAACATGAATAATTCTTTTTACCCCGACCGGGACTCGAACCTAGGACTTATGATTACTAAGTCAAGGCGCTACCACTACACCACAGAAGGTTAAAAGGAACCCAACCTTATAGCTTATATCTGCTACACTTGGGAATGAACGCATTCTAGCTGAATGCCACTATGTTCATTTTACAGATTCCCCAACCTCACTCGTGGCTTCATTTTAGCATTTAATTCAATTCCCAATCTCATTCGGGCATGAAATATCAAATAAGCACATTACATATGTGAAAACATGAATAATTCTTTTTACCCCGACCGGGACTCGAACCTAGGACTTATGATTACTAAGTCAAGGCGCTACCACTACACCACAGAAGGTTAAAAGGAACCCAACCTTATAGCTTATATCTGCTACACTTGGGAATGAACGCATTCTAGCTGAATGCCTCTATGTTCATTTTACAGATTCCCCAACCTCACTCGTGGCTTCATTTTAGCATTTAATTCAATTCCCAATCTCATTCGGGCATGAAATATCAAATAAGCACATTACATATGTGAAAACATGAATAATTCTTTTTACCCCGACCGGGACTCGAACCTAGGACTTATGATTACTAAGTCAAGGCGCTACCACTACACCACAGAAGGTTAAAAGGAACCCAACCTTATAGCTTATATCTGCTACACTTGGGAATGAACGCATTCTAGCTGAATGCCACTATGTTCATTTTACAGATTCCCCAACCTCACTCGTGGCTTCATTTTAGCATTTAATTCAATTCCCAATCTCATTCGGGCATGAAATATCAAATAAGCACATTACATATGTGAAAACATGAATAATTCTTTTTACCCCGACCGGGACTCGAACCTAGGACTTATGATTACTAAGTCAAGGCGCTACCACTACACCACAGAAGGTTAAAAGGAACCCAACCTTATAGCTTATATCTGCTACACTTGGGAATGAACGCATTCTAGCTGAATGCCACTATGTTCATTTTACAGATTCCCCAACCTCACTCGTGAGGTTGGGGAATCTGTAAAATGAACATAGTGGCATTCAGCTAGAATGCGTTCATTCCCAAGTGTAGCAGATATAAGCTATAAGGTTGGGTTCCTTTTAACCTTCTGTGGTGTAGTGGTAGCGCCTTGACTTAGTAATCATAAGTCCTAGGTTCGAGTCCCGGTCGGGGTAAAAAGAATTATTCATGTTTTCACATATGTAATGTGCTTATTTGATATTTCATGCCCGAATGAGATTGGGAATTGAATTAAATGCTAAAATGAAGCCACGAGTGAGGTTGGGGAATCTGTAAAATGAACATAGTGGCATTCAGCTAGAATGCGTTCATTCCCAAGTGTAGCAGATATAAGCTATAAGGTTGGGTTCCTTTTAACCTTCTGTGGTGTAGTGGTAGCGCCTTGACTTAGTAATCATAAGTCCTAGGTTCGAGTCCCGGTCGGGGTAAAAAGAATTATTCATGTTTTCACATATGTAATGTGCTTATTTGATATTTCATGCCCGAATGAGATTGGGAATTGAATTAAATGCTAAAATGAAGCCACGAGTGAGGTTGGGGAATCTGTAAAATGAACATAGTGGCATTCAGCTAGAATGCGTTCATTCCCAAGTGTAGCAGATATAAGCTATAAGGTTGGGTTCCTTTTAACCTTCTGTGGTGTAGTGGTAGCGCCTTGACTTAGTAATCATAAGTCCTAGGTTCGAGTCCCGGTCGGGGTAAAAAGAATTATTCATGTTTTCACATATGTAATGTGCTTATTTGATATATATATATATATATATATATATATATATATATATATATATATATATATATATATATATATATATATATATATATATATATATATTATATATATATATATATATATATATATATATATATATATATATATATATATATATATATATATATAAGCACATTTCCTTTTGTGAAAACATGAATCAATTTTACCCCGACCGGGACTTGAACTTGAGTCTTATAATTACTAGGCCAAGGCGCTACCAACTACACCACAGAAGGTCTTAAAACGGAAACCGATCTAACAGCTTATATCTGCTATACTAGGAACGAACGCATTCTATTTGAATGCCACTGTGTTCATATTACAGTTTCCCTCAACCTCACTCGTGACTTCGTTTTTGCAATTAATTCAACTTTCAATCTCATTCGGGACCAACAATAACCAACTTAAATAGGGTTGTCCAGCACAGTTCGATGTTCAATCCTCCTTCAGTTACGGTTCTTTTTCTATGCCTACATCAACACTGAATATTCTTGGATATAATCGGTACACACATCATATCATCCCTTCACATCTGACAAGTTATTACACTCTACATTTATGTTTCTCTTTATTTTATATATTTTTCGTACCCAGACCTGATGAGGGAGGTTTTATTTTATTATTTTTTGGCCCGTTCTGGTGTCACAATCATAAAGTAAAAAATAAGCACATTACCATCTGTGAAGAGATAAAAGAAATTTTGCCTGACCGGGATTTGAACATGGGACCTATAATTACTAAGTCAAGGTGCTATCAACTACGCCAAAGAAAGTCGTAAAAGG
>JAXCGZ010023962.1:0-5000 GCA_037179515.1 Halocaridina rubra | reverse complement strand
TATGTACTTTGACACCTTTTTCTGTCTGTAATTTTTCTTTGTGTGACATCATCTCATCTCTGCCATGTCCTTAACCCATTTTTTTCCTTCATCTTGGTGTTTTCTCGTACCTGGGCCTTTATTGATGAGAGAAGCTTTGGCCTGTCCTTGTGTCATACTCATAAAAAAAAAGTTACTTAAAATTTTTAAAGGTCTCATCCGTCCCTGCTTAGAATACTGCTCTTTCATTTGGGGTGCTTCTTCTGATACTTATCTCCTTGATAGGGTTGAATCGAAGGCAGCCAGACTCATTAATGATCCTTTTCGTACTTCTGATCTAGATTCTCTCTCTCTTCGCCGTAAGGTATCTTCCCTTTCTCTTTTCTATTTCTACTACTTCCATTGCTGCTCTGACGAGTTGGCTTGTTGTATCCCTCCCTCACTGCCGAGCCAGTGTAACACTCGCCAAGCAGCCTCATCTCGCAGGTACTGTGTGGAGATCTGTAGCTCGTCGATTGGTCAGTGCAGCGACTGCTTTTTCCCATCTACCTCCAGACTCTGGAACTCTCTACCTTTTTCTGTCTTTCCTAAATTTTAATACCTATCATCCTTCAAAAAGCGGATATTTCGTTATCTCAGGGCCTAGTCTTCTATATCTCTTGGTCCTCTGTACTTTGACTGTTTTTTCTGTCTGTCGTTTTCCTTTGTGTGACATTACCTCATATCTTCCCAGTCCTTAACCTTTTTCTTTTCCTTCGTCTTGGTGTTTTCTCGTGCCCGGGCCTTTACTGATGAGGGCAGTTTTTGCCTGTCCCAGTGTCACACTCATAAAAAACTAACAAGAACTTCGATTTAAGGTATAAGTAAATCATTGTAAGTATGACAGTATTATGATAACTCAACAAAAAAAAGATAGGGAATAATTGAATGAAATTGTCTTGCAAGGGTATCTACATGCGATTAATCTAAGCTAGATTAACTATAGTCATTCATTTTGTATGCTATATATTAATCTAAGCTAGATTAACTATAGTCATTCATTTTGTATGCTATATCTTATATAATGAATTTATATATTACTGGGTCCGAGGAATATTGACCAAGGGTAGTAGATTGACAGTCATCTGTTGGAATACTATGAATATCACTGATTCAACTAGGACTGGTCCAGACAGGTTCGTGTTAAGACTTCTTTCATGAATGGCTCTTTCCTTATGCCTACATCTACACCAACTATTCTGGAGTATTAGGTACACATCTCTTACTCCCATTACATTTGACAAGACACAACACTCCCCATGTTTGTTTCTTTTTGCTCTCTTTTTCTTCTGGCTGAAAGATTTTCTCCACTACCTCTATATTCCTATTCTTCTGTCACTGTTCTCCAAGCTCCGGTGACTTTGTGTCTTTTTTTGTATATCTGTTCTCTTACCATGAGGCCTTGCTTTCTTCTTCCTCATATGCTGAGGTTCTCTATATGGGGGACTTCAATTTACACCACAACGAGTCGAGTATTTTTTCTCATACTGATGTGGGAGGAAGTGAGGCCCTTACTTTCTCTATTAATCACAAAATGGAGCAGATTATCAAACATCCTACTAGTGCTCCTGATAGACACGAACTTGCAGCCAACATTGTTGACCTAATTCTTACTTTTAATCCTTCAATCTACTCATATTCTGTGCTTTCCCCTTTGGTAAATCTGACCACTATGTGATCTCAATCTCTTTCATTTTTGCTCCTTCTACATCAATTCCCCCTACTCATTGTAGCCTTTTGCATTTTCAGTGTACCCAACGTGAAGATTTATGTGATTTCCTCTTTGATATCCCGTGGGATGACTACTCCTTATGGTCCCTAAACCCTGATCAAGTAGCTTTAAAAGTAACTGAGTTCATAACCTAGGATATGGAGGCATTCATCCAGTCCTCAATGAAAACTTTTTCTCCTCCTAATCCTTGGTATGACAATGACTGTATTTATGACTATACAGGCCAGGGATCTGGCACACCTCTTATACCAAGCCTCTCTTTCTGAATTAACTTGTTCTCTTTTATTACAGCTAGGAATTGCTGTACTGCTCTGATTCGATGGTCTAAAGCTTCCTTTATAATAAGGAAAGTTGATGACCCTAATTCCTTTCCAACCAATAAATGTTTCTGGTCTTTAGCTAAAAACCTCTCCAAAAACTTCTGTAACTGAAGCTTTCCCTCTCTCATTCGTTCTGATGATTCTATAGTTTGCTCTCCCACTGACAAAACCAATCTCTTTGGCTCTCATTTTTCTGCCAATTCTTCCATACACGATTCCTGCACACCTGTCCCACATTCTTTACCCCTCTCTAACCCTATACCCTCCCTTATCCTTTCTTCATGTAAAGTTCATAAGGTTCTATGCTCGTTAAAGACGAGCAAGGCATCTGGTCCCGATGGTATTCCTGCAAGGTTACTTAAGGAGTTTGCAAATGATTTGGCTTCCTATCTCTGCCGTCTTTTTCACCTAATTCTATTAACCAGTATATATCCTTTATCTTGAAAGCATGCTCTAGTTCAACCTGTCCCTATGAAGGGCGACCACAATCTTCCTTCACACAACCGACCCATTACCCTAACCTCTCCTATCTCTAAAGTTTTCTAGACTTTCTTCAATTCTCACTTCTTGAAATGTCTTGAATCTAACTCGCTTATCTCCAATCACCAGTAAGTCTTGCACAAGGTGAGATCCACTAGTGACCTCCTGTCCTATGTTACTATGTATGGTCATCTTCTCTGAGGAACTATTGGGAAGCCTTCATCATCGCCCTTGATATCTCTAAGGCTCTTGACAGAGTCTGGTATAAGGCTCTGTTGGCCAAGCTCCCTGTTTGTGACTTTACCCCTTCTCTCTGATTTCTGACTTCTAATTTTCTTTCTGACCGCTTTATATATGTGGTTGTTGACGCTTCAGCATTTAGCCCTTTTCCTGTTGCCAGAGGAGTTCCACAGAGCTCTGTTCTTTCACCTACTCTGTTCCTTCTCTTCATTAAAGATCTTCTTCAGTCCCCATCCTCCTCTTTTCTTCACGCCTTTGCCGACGTTTCTAACCTACATATTCCCTCTGCCTTTTCTTCACAAGCCTCATCTGCTACTCATAATCAGTCTCCCATCACTCTTTCTTCTATTCTCAGTTCCGAAATGCAGAGGGTATCTGAGCGGGGCACCCAAAAATTTAGCAAAACTTAATGTCTCCAAGAAACACTTTCTGGCTATCTCTTTAGCTTCTCCTGATATCCCTATTATTTTAGAAAATATCGAACTTTACTCTCTGTATTCTATTAACATATTAGTGATCCAGATAGGCTCTAATTTGTCTAGGAGGAATCACATAATCCAAATTTCTATATTTGCATAAAAAAAATTGGGGGTTCTGTTTCATTTTCGTCATTACTTTTCCTCTTACAGCTACTTAAAATCTATAAAGGTCTTATCCGCCCCTGCTAAGAAGACTGTTCCTACTTCTGGGGTGTTTCATCATATACTTATCTCCTTGATAGGCTTAAAACTAAGACAGTCAGACTCATTAATAACCCTCCTCTTACTTTTACTGTGGCTTCCCTTTCTCTTCACCGCAGGTATCATCTTTTTCTCTTTTCTATCGCTACAACTTCCATCGATACTCTGATGAGTTGGCGAGTGCACCCATCCCTCGCAGACAAGTCTGCGTCTCACAGGTACTCTGAGGAGACTGGAAGCTCACGGATTGGTCGGTGCAGTGATTGCTTCTTCCCATTTCCTCCAGGGTTTGGAACTCTATTCCTCCTTCTGTCTCTCCTAATTACTATAACCTGTCTTCACTCTAAGCATGGATCCATCGTCATCCCATGGTCTAATCCTATCATATCTGTGAATCTTTCAGCCTGTCCTTTTTCTATTGTGCAACATTACCTCATCTCTGCCTTGTCCTTAACCTTTTACTACTTCGTCATCTTAATGTTTTCTTCGTGCCTAGGCCTCTATTGATAATTGTAGTTTTCTTGCATGGCCAGGTCTCACACTCATAAAAATATTAAAAGTTTATTGTTAACTGTCTTCCTTCAGTTGCGGTTCTTTTTCTATGCCTACATCAACACCGAATATTTTTGGATATTTGTTACATATGTCTTATTATTCCTTCACATCTGTCAAGTCACAGTACTCCTCATCTCTATTTCTTTTTATTTTTTCTTCGTGCCCAGGCCTGTTGAGGGTAGATTTATTTATATTTTTTGCTCGTCCTGGTGTCACAATTATAAAAAAAAAATAAGCATATCCAAGAAGATTTCTAGAAATAATGTTATTACAATTACATATTGCACTATATGCGGGCCAGTTAATCATGTCGGACGTATTACTGATATGAATAAATGTAGTGTTTGAATTTTGACAACTATTAACTGAATATTTATGCCGATTTACTCTTTTCATCAAATATTAGCTAATTTCATAATATGAAGTAATATGCAATCTAAGTAAATTACCTTGTATACTATGTTACTGTTCTACTGTGGGTTGATTTTTTTTTCTAAGCATTTTAAGTGTATTACTGTAAGAAAAGAGGAGATGAGATTTACACTGAATAATATGAACATTATCCACTGCCATACCAAAAATTTATTTATAATATTCACCATCACCAGTGCATTTAAAATCACTGATATACAATATTGTTAGACTAAAAATGTGATGGTACGCTAAAGTAAAATCCTGATTAGCAACTTCGTAGTTAATATACTCAAGAATTGAATCTACTCTCCTTTGGCAAAAAGGAAGCAGACATCAAACCTTACTAACTGAACATCAGGACTGAAAGATAATTAATGTAATATTTCTACCAAATCAGCTACAATGATAATTTGAGATTCCTAAAAAGTACCAAATGTGATTGATAATAATTAAGGAGATATTTTTCAGGCTTATACATGAATCTCACAGGATTGATTATCTAGCTTATTAAATCATTTTCTTTGTTCCTTGTAACTAAATCTTATACACATACATGCATAT
>JAXCGZ010023961.1:15000-20085 GCA_037179515.1 Halocaridina rubra | reverse complement strand
CTCTCTGTTCTCATACCTTAATTTGTTATTTACTGTCTCTTTTCCTCTTGTCATATTCTTCTTTTTTTTTTGGATTTCTTTTATGAAGCTCCTTTCCCTCTTCTCTCATCTTCGCAAGATTCAGACATTCGCTTATTCCATATTTCATCCTTTTTCAGGTCAATGTTTTGTATTATTTAATATCCAAAAAGAATCACAGGCTAATTGGAGGTGAAATTTATTTTATTTATTTTATTTTGTTTAATCTATATAATTTATTTCAGTTTTAATTTTCCCAATTTTGTTTTAGCTTTCCTTTATTTGCCTTTTCCTTAATCCTCTTCTTCTTCGTCGTCGCCGCCGCCAGGAAGCTCCTCTGACTAGAAGCGAGAGTGGCTTTTATTCCGACCCGAGGCATCTAAAACAATATGCTCTCACAATCTGCACCAAAAGTGGTTGGCCCACATAACAGAAATGAATATGAAAGCGTTTTAGAATTACGTATTATTATTATTATTATTATTATTATTATTATTATTATTATTATTATTATTATTATTATTATTATTATTTAGAAAATGGTATCTGTAGTACATTTCTTTCACTTATTTATATTATTATTATTATTATTATTATTATTATTATTATTATTTATTATTATTATTATTATTATTATTATTATTATTATTATTATTATATGGTAGTGTATATATTAATTCTTTATAAGCAACATGTACATCACAACCAAATATGGAGACTAGGGATGTTGTTAGCTTAAAAGTATTTCGTCCGTATGCTTGGGTGTATCTAGTATCTTCCGCCAATGGCAACTCTTCCTATATTTATATCGGGTTTCTGTATTTCACTACGCTAATAGATATGAGAGTTGGTTTTGGCTTGAAGATTTACGGCCGGATGCCCTTCCTGACACTAGCTCTATATGAATCTGATCTCGGGGGCCGGGTCCCGAATGGAGCTGGTTGTTTCCCCAGTGGCTTGGATTCAGTCCATCCATCTCTAAGAGAGGGAAGAAGAAAAGGAAGAGTAAAAGAGGACTGAGAGAATGAACGAGGGAGGGCAGAGGGAGGCTTAATTCCTCACATGGATAGAATCCTCCCCAGTTCCAAGAACAACCATTGCATGTTATATATATATTGTAACCCCATCTGTGGTGTCTCCCACACTGCATTATTTTTTTTTTCTCCTCTCCTCTCTCACACACACACGCACACACACACACACACACACACACACACACACACACACACACATGTAAATGACCTACCAGAGTCTGTAAATTCATTCATGAATATGTTTGCAGATGATGCAAAGATTGTGAAGAAAGTAAAAAAACGGGAACAATGGGTAGAGAACTTCAGGAGGATCTAAATAATCTGCATGAGTGGTCAGAAAAGTGGCTAATGAAATTCAATACCTCAAAATGTAAGGTAATGAGAATGGGTACAAGTGCAAGAAGGCCCAAGCTTGACTACTCGGTGGCTGGAGTACAACTTCAAGAGACAGAAAATGAGAGAGATCTAGGAGTAAACATACTGGCAGATTTGTCTCCAGAAATACAGATAAATGGCATAGTAAGGGCAGCATATGCATTCTTATCAAATGTAAGGGTAGCCTTCAGGCACATGGACAAGGAAATGTTCAGAAATATTTATGTAACCTATGTGAGGCCAAAACTCGAATATGCAGCCCCCTTTTGGAATCCGCACTTGAAAAAGCACATAGCTAAGCTTGAAAAAGTTCAAAGACATGCCACGAAACTGGTGCCAGAAATACGCAATCTCAGTTATGATGAGAGGCTGAGGGAATTAGACTTACCATCACTCGAAGCTAGAAGAGTGAGGGGGGATATGGTGACAGTCTTTAAATTCCTTCATGGTTATGATAGAGTGGATAGGGATCGATATTTGATATGGCTGGCTCTAGAACTAGAGGTCATAGTTTGAAGCTTCGTAAGAAAACTTCTTTGCAGGATGTAAGGAAATACTTTTTCAGTGTAAGAGTAGTTGATAATTGGAATTGGCTAAGCGAGGAGGTAGTTAATGCTATCTCAATCCATAGTTTTAAGGACAGGTATGATAAGTATCACTAAGTCTAAATGGAACCGATCAGGAGACGGGAAGATACGAGCTTTGGGCTCTTTCCCGTAAACACAATTAGGTAATCACAATTAGGTAATCACACACACACACACACACATACACTCACATATATAAAAATTCACTTAATATCAAGCAGCATTCAGCAGTGATTAACACACTCTTTCTCTCTCTTTCTCTTTGTCTATTTATCTATTTATCTATCTAACTAACTATCTATTTATCTCTCTCTCTCTCTCTCACATGCACAAAAACCTTCCCGTAAGAATACATATATTTCACCGAATTCCTGAGGCTTAGTTTGAGTGTTGACATTTATATGCTACAGTATATCTTTGTTATCTTCTTCTTCTTCTTCTCTTCTTCTCTCTTTCTTCTTCTTCTTCTTCTTCTTCTTCTTCTTCTTCTTCTTCTTCTTCTTCTTCTTCTTCTTCTTCTTTATATCCTCCTCCTCCTCCTCCCTCTTTATATTAAATTTGGTCGCAGTTTTTCACTAGCTCTTGAAGATTTGGCTTTTGTTCTATCTCATAGTGTTATTGTCCGATGCCTTTCCTGACAACAGTTTTCTCATTTAATCATAGCTTGGGGCCGGCACCATAGTGATCTGGTTTGTTCCCCCAGAGTCTGGATTCTAGCAGTATAGGACTTAGGCAATTTAACTATCTTAAGAAAACTTTGATGAGCGAGATGAAAGCTAGCTTTACTCTGTTTATATTGTACATTTAAAATAGAGATCTTGAAGGTGTTTGCTCTCTCTCTCTCTCTCTCTCTCTCTCTCTCTCTCTCTCTCTCTCTCTCTCTCTCTCTCTCTCTCTCTCTCTCTCTCTCTCTCTCTCTCTCTCTCTCTCTCTCTCTCGTGTAGAATAACCAATACTTTAATAGCGATATGATGGAAGGCTTCCATTATAGGCGTTTTAGGAGAATTCCAAGAGAGAGAGAGAGAGAGAGAGAGAGAGAGAGAGAGAGAGAGAGAGAGAGAGAGAGAGAGAGAAGAGAGAGAGAGAGAGAGAGAGAGAGAGACAGAGGAGTAATGTTAGATTTCTTTCAAAATTCCCTTTTATATTGTCTCTGGTAAAAGGACTGAATGATATTTCCCATTAGTCAGCCTAGCTATGTGTATGCATACATACATACATATATATATATATATATATATATATATATATATATATATATATATATATATATATATATATATATATATATATATTATATGTGTGTGTGTGTGTGTGTGTGTGTGTGTGTGTGTGTGTGAGTGGGTGGGTGTGTATATGAATGTGTGTGCACACGTCAGAGAGAGACAGTGAGAGAGAGGTTACATACGTATATAGATACGGACTTACTTACATACAAGCATACATACATACATAGAGAGAGAGAGAGAGTGAGAGAAAAAAAAACATTACGAGTGCATACATACGTACATGTTTGCATGCATTCATACATACATTCATGCATGCATATGTACGTACGTGCATATATACGTACATACATACATACATACATACATCTATACAGACAGAAGACAGAATAAGGCATAGAAAAACAGAAGGTAGACAGACAGGCAGACAAACAGATAAAACCTTTTTTACCTTTAGAAAGTCATCTTCGAGTCTCCTCCAGGTCAGTAGGCAAATTCTGGATCACCGAGCCGTGGCCTCCGAAAGGTCGCATATTTAAATAATAAAACATCCTTTAATGATAAGCGGCAGATTGACATGTTTTCTTTACTGGTGATTGATTGATTGATTGACTTGGTTTTTACGTCACGAACTCCCTTTTTCTACTAAGGGCTAGGACGGTTGCCTTCTTGCGAAGGACTTTTCTTGGCAGAGGTAAGCGTTACCCTGAGTGTATGCCTATACTAACCTCAGTCCGTGACGGTGCGCGAACCCTCGACCTGCCGCCTCAGAGTTGCGGACACTACCATTTTGCCACGGAGACTACTATGTCATATTTGCTTTAATGAATTGTATGGATATGTTATACAGCACTATGAAATACCTTGAATCTCTGTGGAATACTTTTAGGCTCCATTGAATGAACACTGAAACTAAACCATTAATATGGTAATCAGCTGGGAATATTTTTCCTCTATTCTGGAATGGCTTTTAGACAATTCCTTGATCTCTGAGATGAATTCTATATGTCTATTAGTGATACAGAATGTCTTGAGCGTATTGTACAATGTCTAAAGGCGTTTTAAAAAAGGTGTGCATTGTTTTCAGTCGCTCTCCAGAGCTTAAGTGGTCTATATGTCTGAAGTCTTTTTAGGAATACGTAAATGTCTTCCGAAAATGTATAAGGGCTGGACTGGCTTGCAGACATGTCTGAAGATATTTTAAGGATATTTAAGCTATTTCGAGTGGCTTATCAGGGATGAAGTGGTCTGTACTTATGTCTGAAGTCTGCTTCAGTATTTGTAAATGCCTTTCAGAAACGCAGAATGGCTTGAGTTTATTGAATATATGTCTGAAGTCTCATTAAATTGTTGTAATATATATATCTAACAGTTCCTTATCAGACCTTGAATGTGCTAGAAGTATGCCTGCATTCTCCGTTTATAAATTGGAGATGATATTCCTTTATATATCAATGCTAAGTATTATGTAACTATTATTTGAATTTTTTTTTTATATTGTAAATGACTTTCAGTGGCTTATTAGGGCTTAGGTGCGCTCTCTCTCTCTCTCTCTCTCTCTCTCTCTCTCTCTCTCTCTCTCTCTCTCTCTCTCTCTCTCTCTCTCTCTCTCTCTCTCTCTCTCTCTCTCTCTCTCTATATATATATATATATATATATATATATATATATATATATATATATATATATATATATATATATATATATATATATATATATATATATATATATATATCATTATATATATATATATATATATATATATATATATATATATATATATATATATATATATATATATATGTGTGTGTGTGTGTGTTTGTGTGTGTGTGTGTGTGTGTATGTGTG
>JAXCGZ010023961.1:0-10000 GCA_037179515.1 Halocaridina rubra | reverse complement strand
TTTTATGCCTACATCAACACTGAATTTTCTTGGATATTTATTACACACCTCTTGTAGTCCCTTCGCTTCTGACAGGTCATTGCACTTTCCATCTCTGTTACTTTTTACTTAGTGAATTCTTCGGGCCCAGGCTCGATGGGGGCTGTTTTGTTTATTTTATTTTCGTGGCCCGTCCTAGTGTCACAATAAAAAAAAATATTCTGACCATTAAGATAAGGCCAATATATAGTACCTCATTTTTGCTTAATAAATATATTTAACACAATGAACAATCACTAAACACTATGATGTAAGTATATTTCCATTTTTAATGCTAAATATGCACTTCATATATGATACAACATATCTGGATCACATGAATTTGTGCTAAGTTCAAAATAACATAGACTATTAAAAAAATAAGAGTGCGGTAACATATATATATATATATATATATATATATATATATATATATATATATATATATATATATATATATATATATATATATATATATATATATATATATATATATATATATATATATATATATTTACAGACAAGTTGTAAGTACAGTACATTGGAGCTTTGATAAAATACATAGACTACGCCAGCAAACTAATTTTATAATTGTTGTTGTTTGATTTAGCTTTCTTTTTCTTCTAGATATCGTTAAAATGGATTTCATTATTCATGCATTTACATCTTGCAAGCGGGTAACTACTCAAGTAGGAGTTACAATCGAATAAATAAAGTTTTTTTTCCGTTTTATAAACGCATTAATTTTTTCTTATAACTTTCATCCATCCAATTATTGCTTGCAGAGGGGTAAAATATCCCATGGGAGTTGCAATCTTATAATAGACTTATTAGTGTTGATTTTGGTAGTTTTTAGTTATTGATTTTATTCCGTTTTCGTGACTTGCATTTGTCTAGCTATTTACCCAGTAGTTAAAATCAAATAAAATGGACTATTAGCATATAATAATGGAAGCAACGGATGGATCTATTACAATGATACACTATCAGTAAGATTCTCGTATTTCATCTGCAGAGATCAGTTTGTAAATTGTCATGAGAGGTTCTCAGGTTGTCATAACTTCTGTATTAAACAAAACAGTTCAGGCAGGCAGGCAGGAACCAACAGTTTTTATTTAAGTCAATACTAACATCAGACACGAAAACAGGAAAAACCAAAGAAAATGGGATTTTCAAAACAGATTTTCAAACTACAGTGATTCTCGTCTAGAATAATTGCCATGCTCGTTCGTTAATGACCTCATTATGAAACGTTTCAACGAGTCTTGATCATTTCATCAGCAGCAATGTTTTGAATGAGAGAGACTAGTATAATGATTTTTTTTAATTATTTTTTTATATATAATACTAATTGGATGCATGAGTGGTTATTTCAAGTATCAAGGAGATGATAGTCATTTAGAGAATCAATGCTGTCGTCTTTATTTGTAATCGTTTGTAGCCTATGTAAAGAATTTTATGTTATTAAAATGCATCAAGCCACCCATCTCTCTCTCTCTCTCTCTCTCTCTCTCTCTCTCTCTCTCTCTCTCTCTCTCTCTCTCTCTCTCTCTCTCTCTCTCTCTCTCTCTCAGACACATGCAATTCCAGGGTATGTATGTATGTATGCATGCATGGATGTGCCTACGTACGCATGGAGGGATAGTTAAATGCATGGATATCTGTATGTATTGATGGATGGATATATGTATGTATGTGAGCAGGTATATATATATATATATATATATATATATATATATATATATATATATATATATATATATATATATATATATATATATATATATATATATATATATATGGGCATAAATGTATACGTCATTTTGTCTGTGTCTCTGTTTCGCAGACTTTTGTAAATTCTATCAAAGCTCTCATATATTTCCAATCTCTTAAAAGAGCTTTATAGAAATTAATGAAAGGAAAAAAGTCCTGGAGGAAATTGGGAGGAAAATAGTTTTGGTCCAAGCTATTAAAACTTTTTAATCTTGTATTGCGAGGCTGAATCGGGTATTGATCTATTGGTGAAGACCAAAATAGATATGTTATATATATATATATATATATATATATATATATATATATATATATATATATATATATATATATATATATATATATATATATATATATATATATATATATATATATATATTACATATTATATATATATATATATATATATATATATATATATATATATATATATATATATATATATATATATATATATATATATAATATGTAATATATATATATATATATATATATATATATATATATATATATATATATATATATATATGTATATATATATATATATATATATATATATATATATATATATATATATATATATATATATATATATATATAAATGACTGTATGTATGTATGTAATTATGTATGTGTGTATGTATGTTTGTATGTATATATGTATGCATGTATAGTTATTTATACCTCGAAAGCAAGGCAAAAGTAACGGGGTACCGTAAAATTTCGAATATCTTTATCTACTCATCCTCATAAGTAATTGATATCCTATACACATACGCACGTACATACAATTTTGTTTATTAGATAATATTGCCCTTCGGAAAGCAGTTAAGAATGGTAATAGACTTAATAAAACAAGCATTAAAATAAAAATTTAAATTTTAGGTTACCCCTGCGTGCATTCAAGAAATATTTTTCATCCATTATATATTTTTTCTTTCACTTGAAGCGCTGAATCTGTAATAATACAAACCCTCAAAATATTTTTCCTCTTCCCTTCTTTATTTTCTTTTTTTTTTTTTATTTCCATGGAAATCATATCATGATCATAATTAAACAGACGAAATAGGTCATAAAATATACATTCATTATCCCAGACAAGAATTTTGAAAGTAATAAGTTAATAAAAATTATCTTTGGGTTAATTTTAGCCTAGAATTTGTTATTGTTTATGTCATTATTGTTGTGGATATTATTGTTGTTGCTGTTGGTATTGTTTTTGTTGTTATTGTTTTTACTTGTTTTTCTTTGTGTGAAATCATGTCATTTTGGAGGTCATAATCTGGGTTAGGATCTCTGCTGTTGTTGTTGTTGTTGTTTTTTTTTGTTATCGTTGTTGCTTCTTTTTATAGTTTTTTGATATTATTTTTTTTTTTTTTAATGTTGTGGCTTGTTGATGTTTTTATCGTTCAAGTGGTTTTGTTGCTATTGCTCTTGTTATTTTTGCTCCTTTTCCTCTTTTAATGTAACTGCTGCTTTGAGGCACTTAGAGAAACCTATTCTCTCTCTCTCTCTCTCTCTCTCTCTCTCTCTCTCTCTCTCTCTCTCTCTCTCTCTCTCTCTCTCTCTCTCTCTCTCTCTCTCTCTCTATATATATATATATATATATATATATATATATATATATATATATATATATATATATATATCTCCTTACTTCCATCTCCATCCTCATCTATCTTATTCCTTTAAAAATCTCTATCTTCTCTTTCCTTTATTCCTGACAAAACAGAAAGAAAAAAGTTAGGAACCACCAAATGTATTTACCTTGACGTTTGACATATGGCAGGCAATCTGGGAGAGGCATCCAAGCAACAGGGATAAATTGGATGGATTCAGCTCAATGTCTGTTTTACCAAATGTTTTATATATCCCTTTTTCTTTTGAGGGGTGGGGTGAAGGGTCTCACTTTATATCCTTCTTGATTAACTAAGTCTCATGTGTATATATATATATATATATATATATATATATATATATATATATATATATATATATATATATATATATATAATGATAACGTAAATATTATTGCTATTACTACTACTACAACTACTGTAGTGGTAGTAGAAGTATTAGTATTATTTATGTTATCATTATTGCTATTACTACTACTACAACTACTGTAGTGGTAGTAGAAGTATTAGTATTAGTATTATATATATATATATATATATATATATATATATATATATATATATATATATATATATATATATATAATGATAACGTAAATATTATTGCTATTACTACTACTACAACTACTGTAGTGGTAGTAGAAGTATTAGTATTAGTATTATTTATGTTATCATTATTGCTATTACTACTACTACAACTACTGTAGTGGTAGTAGAAGTATTAGTATTAGTATTATATATATATAATATATATATATATATATATATATATATATATATATATATATATATATATATATATATATATATATATATATAATGATAACGTAAATATTATTGCTATTACTACTACTACAACTACTGTAGTGGTAGTAGAAGTATTATTTATGTTATCATTATGCTACTACTACTACTAGTACTACTACTACTAATAATAATAATATTAATAATAATAATTTACTAATTTACTAAATTATTACGTCACTAACCAAAATACAAATTTCCATAATTCACATAAGATCACGCTTTATAAAACATTCATTAACATATTTTTCGTTTATTTACAGGTGTGTTTGTCGTTGAAGGGCTGCTAAAAGTCGATGTGAAACCTTGACCTTATAATTAAGCCGGCATATACATCCTCTCCTGAGGTGTCACGCCATCGCAGCTCAGGTAAGTAAACATATTTGAGGTGTTGGTGTAACACGGGGGAGAGGGAGGAGACCATACAAAGACTGCAAATGAATATTTCATTTAATTAATATTATTGTTACTACATATGGTGCTCCTGATGTACTGGTGAAGGTTTCATTTTTATATTCATATATGACAATGCGTTTATTTGATTTTGTGTATGTATGGATGCACACACACAAGCTTTTCACCTTTACCAAGAGTAAAATATACTTCCCTACGTTCATTACTTTAATTTTATATTTTAGATATATGAGTAATAAATATATTTCGAACGCCTGTCAGATATATCTTGGGAAAGGTCGAAGGAATTGCTATTACCCAACATCCCAAATTCTCTCTCTCTCTCTCTCTCTCTCTCTCTCTCTCTCTCTCTCTCTCTCTCTCTCTCTCTCTCTCTCTCTCTCTCTGATTTACCTCAATTTATAAGAGATTGCCTACTTGTTATGTATGCTGATGACACCCAGATTATGCTTACTGGTGACATTGATAGAATTCCTGAAATCTTAAAAAGGGCTGAAGATATATTAAACTGTGCCAAAAGTTATTTTAACAGTAATGGTCTTTTACTGAACGAAAATAAAACTAAATTCGTTATTTTTGGATCAAATCAATACCTGTCCCGCATTCCTGAGAACATCAGTATAAATTTCAACAATGTTTCACTCTTCCCATCTAATAAGGTTAAAAATCTAGGAGTTATTATGGACAGTACCATGACATTTAATTTTCATATCGATGAACTACATAAAAAAGTGAACGGGACCCTTATTTACTTGAACAGAGTCTATGAAAGATTCGAGCCTGATTGTAGGGTAATTGTAGTACAAACATTGATTTTAAGTATTCTCAACTACTGTCTAAGTGTTTGGGGTTCCACGACTAAGACCCAGATGTTACGAGTGAAAAGGCTCCAGAATTTTGCTGCAAGAGTTGCCATAGGGGGGGTGCATAAACATGATCACGTGACTCCCCTCTTTGAGAGATTGGGTTGGCTAAGGATGGACATGAAGTTCATATATAATATCTGTCTTTTAGTTTTTAAAATAAATCATGGAATATTACCGGAATGGCTCTTCTCATTGCCAACAGTTAATCAAGTGCGTATCAATAACGTCAACACCAGATATCAGAATTCTTTTTACGTGCCCAGAACTTCCACTGATATTGGGGCAAGAGCCTTAAATGTAATAGGCCCGAGACTTTGGAACTCTTTACCCGCAAACTTAAGAAGTTGCCAAACATTACCCTCACTTAAATCTCATCTTTTAAATCACCTACTTAATAAGTGATTTTAGTCTCATTATTATCCTCCCATTGGGTAAACGAAGTGTATGTATGCATATTTTAATGTGTAAATTTTTTGATTTTGTGCTTTGCAAATTTCATTAGTTTTATTTTGACATTTTACATTGTAATTTGTAATTAGATTAATTATCATGTGTAAATTTTGTGATTTTGTGCTTTGCAAATTTCATTAGTTTTATTTTGACATTTTACATTGCAATTTGTAATTAGATTAATTATCATGTAATAGCCATTTTTGATGGAATAAAGTTTTTGACTTTGACTTTGACTTTGACTCTCTCTCTCTCTCTCTCTCTCTCTCTCTCTCTCTCTCTCTCTCTCTCTCTCTCTCTCTCTCTCTCCTCTCTCTCTCTCTCTCTCTCTCTCTCTCTCTCTCTCTCTCTCTCTCTCAACTAATTAAGCCAGCACTTTCTTCCATTCCTGATTGACTGTCAAACACAAGTTTCTGTCTTAATGAATTTAGCAGCATCAAATACCACCTTGTCTTGCATTTCTGATCCTCTTGAACTCTTGTCTACCACTCTTCAGCTCTTGAGTGCCACCTCTTGATTACTGCCTTAACCCTTGAGTGCCACCATATATTGTGATTGTTACTTCAGATATCTTTTGCTACCTTAGCTTCTCATCCTCAACTTTTGATTGTTGTTAAATTGCAGATTTAACTCTTGATTGTCAACTTCTTGTTTATTAATACTAGAGTGCTGCCTTACTCTCATGTCAGTTTTTTTTTATTATTAACACTCGATTGCTGCCTTACCTCATTTAAATTCTTAATTATTGTCTTACCGATTGATTGTCAATGCTTCATTTCCTCCTCATCTAATTGACAGCTCTTGATTTCGGCTGTAAATATTGATTGTCCACTCCTGAATGCGTTTCAGCTCTTGATTGCAGTCTCTTAAACTCTAGATTACCGCATTCACTCTTGATTATCAACACTTGAATGCTGCTTTACCTCCTGTAAAATCTTAATGGTTATATAAAATTTTTATTGTAAATTCTTGATTCATTTTGCTTGCCGCCCCTCAACTCATAATTGAAATTATTTTTTTCCTAATAATTTCTGCCTTAACTTATAATTTTCAACTCTTGATTGGGGATTCTTGATTGTCTCCTCTTATTTGCCATCTCAGCTCTTGATGGGCGTCTTTTGATTGCCTCCTCAGCACATGATGATCGCTTAATTTCTGCTTCAGTTCTTGCCAGCTTTTGATTATTACTTCAGCTATTCATTAACAACACACTTAAGTGCTGCTTCAAACCTTGATTGCTATCTCATAATTTCTCTTGACTGCCACCAGTCTTGATTGTTATCTCTTCATTGTTTTCTCAAGTCTTTATTAGTAACTATTAATTGCTCATTTAATTCTTGATTATTTTTTATTACCACCATAGCTCTTAATTGCATCCTTAACTCTTGATTATTTTTTATTACCACCATAGCTCTTAACTGCATCCTTAACTCTTGATTATCAATTCTTAATTGCTTTTGAATGTCATCTCAACTCTTTATTGTTGCCTCAAGTCTTGATTGTCAACTGTTGATTGCCTTTAACTCTTGATTGCTCTTAATTACCACTTTAAGTTTTTGATTTTTCAATACTTGATCGTCATCTCTATGTTGTTCTTGATTATTGCCTCACCACTTGATTGTCAACTCGTGACTGTATCCTCAGTCATGATCATAAATTCTTGTCATCTCTTCATAACCATCTCTGCTCTTGCTTGTTATTGCTTCAGTTCTTCATTGCCACCTCATCTCTTGATTGCCAACCACTGATTATTAGTGATTGCTACCCTAACTTTTGCATTATCAACTCGTTTAAACCAACCTCAACTCTTTATTGTCAATTCTTACTTGCTCCTGATACTCGCTCGCCTTTACCTTATAATGTTAACTCTTGATTGTCGCCTCAGTCTTGATTGCCAAGTAAAATCGGTATCTTGTCGATAATTCCATAAAGGAAAATGAATTTGCACTTTTCTTCGAAGTTTATCGAAAGGTGTTGCATTTCAGTTTATCAGCTGACTCTGACAGCCGCATTTGTCATGTCATGATACATATCAAAAGAGAGAGAGAGAGATTGTTAATAAGCAATATCGACTCTGTCAATATATTTGGTGATATACTTTATAACTCTATTTTTACCTTCTCACGAGAATGATGAAAATCAGATAAGTAGACTGGGAGAATTATTAATATAATTACATATATTTGAGGCGTGTGGTTTCTCCAAGACCTGTGCAAAATTTTGCAGTCCTCTCTGATGCCATTTTTTCATCTTGTTAAAGACTTATTTTTGGAAAAAGCTACTCTCCCCATGTGGAAGTGGAGCTTCCCAACCATCGTCTTTTAGCACGAAAGTTCCATTCATCAGTGTTTATTGAACAGTCTGACGATGGAGGCTTGACGCCTTGGAAAGCTCGCACACCATGTCTTCAAGAAACTTGTGTTAGAGACTCATTCCTGGAGAAGAGAATTGTTACCTCAATGGGAGCGGCTTCTCTCTATACTCTTTTAACAGGGATATTTGAGGCATAGTTTTTTCAAAACCTGTGCAAAATGTTGCAGTCCTCTCTGATGCTATGTCTCCATATATATATATATATATATATATATATATATATATATATATATATATATATATATATATATATATATATATATATATATATATATATATCATTTTTTAATGAGTGCAGTTTCTATAAATCGAGCAATTAAATTTAAGGCGAAAGGAAGCCACGAGTGAATTATCAGTTTTAAATTATTTCAAACCATCTTTAGTCCTTAAGCTCTAACAGATACATTGACGTGCTGATGATTTTCATTTACGTACACATTTAACTTTAAATTTTAACTATTAACAGATTGAGTAGATTTACTGTTTATCTTATGGTTTACAAGACCGTTTATTACTTGTGGTAGCTCAGGGGTAGAGCGCGTGACTAAGGAAGTGACGAGCTGAGTAACATGGGCTCGATCCCACCCACGGGGCATTAAGATGGGCATACACCCTCGATCCCCCTTTATAGCTTTATCCCCTTTGTGTCCACCCCTATTCGAATGGGGACTTCATTATGACACAAAAACGAAAAAAAACACCTATATATATATATATATATATATATATATATATATATATATATATATATATATATATATATATATATATATAATATATATATATATATATATATATTTCTCCTGTTTTCCATATGCTAATGTTTTTCTAGATTTGCAAAATGCCTTTGATATTGCAAACAGAACCGTTATTTTGGATCATTTAGCAACTTTAGGGGTCAAAGGTAAACTACTGCAACTAATTAGATGTTACCTAAGTAGTCGAACCTCTAAAGTGTACTATAAAGGATATCTTACTTCCAGTGAAAAGGAATTTACACTGGGAACTCCTCAGGGAGGAGTTCTGTCTCCCCTTCTTTTAACATCTTAATGGATAAGCTTCTCAAGTCTCTCAGACTACCAAATGATGAATGCACCATCATATGTTATGCAGACGACATATGTATAAGGGCACCTTCAGCCAATGATATGCAAATAATACTTAATGACTTTTCTCAAGTATCAAAAGACATTGGTCTTGTCATTTCAACTCCAAAAACAAAGTACTTTTCCAGTATCTCGCAAGAGCCTCACCTTGTATTAAGCAATCAAATGGTTAGGGTGTGCGAAAATCACAAATATTTGGGAATACCAGTTCCTTCTCCCCCTCACACAGAGTATGTCAAAGATTTGTGTGAAAGACTGCAACAGAGACTCAGACCGTTAAAGCTTCTTCCCAATAGGGTATCTGGTGTTGGAATTAACATATGCCGAACTTTCTGTCTCGCATATGTCAGGTCATTAGTCGACTATCACACCCTGCAGCTCTGTACTATGACTACCTCTATCTTAAGACCCTTAGAAAAAATTCAGAACAAAGCTATGAGGATTATTCTTGGCTGCCCTATGAGCACCAGAATTATAAATATGCAACATGAATTAAACCTCCCACCTTTGATAGAACAATATCAAACAGTCAGCTGTGATATTTGGAGTTAAATTAGCGA